>JAJPUD010007901.1:431-21749 GCA_023553655.1 Myrmecobius fasciatus | reverse complement strand
CGTAAAACAGAGAAGGAGAAGATTAATGAACTGGGCTTACAATTAAAAAAGCTAGAAAAAGACCAAATTAAAAACCCTCAATTAAATACCAAATTGGAAATTCTGAAAATTAAAGGGGAGATCAATAAAATTGAAAATAAGAAAACTATTGAATTAATAAATAAAACTAAGAGTTGGTTCTATGAAAAAACCAACAAAATAGATAAGCCCTTAGTTATTTTGATTAGAAAATGGAAAAAGGAAAATCAAATTGTTAGTCTCAAAAATGATAAGGGAGAACTTTCCTCCAATGAAGAGGGAATTATAGTAATAATTAGGAGTTTCTTTGCCCAACTTTATGCCAATAAATTTGATAATGTAAATGAAATGGAGGAATATCTACAAAAATATAGATTGCCAAGGTTAACAGAAGAGGAAATAAATTATTTAAATAGCCCCATTTCAGAAAAAGAAACAGAACAAGTTAGATGGATTTACATGTGAATTCTACCAAACATTCAAAGAACAATTAATCCCAATACTATATAAACTATTTGAAAAAATAGGGAAAGAAGGTGTACTTCCAAATTCCTTCTATGACACAGATATGGTGCTGATAGCTAAACCAGGTAGGGAAAAAACTGAGAAAGAAAAGTATAGGCCCATTTCCCTAATGAATATTGATGCAAAAACATTAAATATGATTTTAGCAATGAGATTACAGAAAGTTATCCCCAGGATAATACACCATGATCAAGTAGGATTTATACTAGGAATGCAGGGCTGGTTCAATATTAGGAAAACTATTAGCATAATCAATTATATTAATAACCAAATTAACAAAAACCTTATGATTATCTCAATAGATGCAGAAAAAGCCTTTGATAAAATAAAACACCCATTCCTATCAAAAACACTGGAGAGTATAGGAATAAATGGGCTTTTCCTTAAAATAATTAGTAGTATCTACTTAAAACCTTCAGCAAGCATCATATGTAATGGAGTCAAACTAGAACCATTCCCAATAAGATCAGGAGTGAAACAAGGCTGCTCACTGTCACCATTATCTTTTAATATTGTCTTAGAAATTTTAGCTTTGGCAGTAAGAGAAGAAAAAGAGATTAACGGAATTAGAGTAGGTAATGAGGAAACCAAATTATCACTCTTTGCAGATGACATGATGGTATACTTAGAAAATCCTAGAGACTCAACTAAAAACTAGTAGAAACAATTCACAACTTTGGCAAAGTTGCAGGATACAAAATAAATCCACATAAATCATCAGCATTTTTATATTTTACCAATAAAGTTCAGCAGCAAGAGATACAAAAAGAAATTCCATTCAAAATAATTGTTGATAGTATAAAATATTTGGGAATTTATCTGCCAAGGGAAAGTCAGGAACTATATGAACTAAACTACAAAACATTTTCCATACAAATAAAATCAGACTTAGTCAATTGGAAAAACATAAAATGCTCATGGGTAGGCCAAGCGAATATAATAAAAATGACAATACTACCCAAATTAATTTACTTATTTAGTGCCATAACAATCAAACTCCCAAGAAATTATCTTACAGATCTAGAAAAAAAATAGCAGCAAAATTCATTTGGAAGAACAAAAGGTCAAGAGTTTCAAGAGAATTAATGGAAAAAAAAAGGCTGATGATGGTGGACTTGCTGTACCAGATCTAAAACTATATTACAAAGCAGCGGTCATCAAAACCATTTGGTATTGGCTAAGAAATAGAGTACTCGATCAGTGGACAAAAAATGCTGGGAAAATTGGAAACTAGTGTGGAAGAAATTAGGGCTTGACCCACATCTAACACCACATACCAAGATAAGATCTAAATGGGTTCATGACCTGGATATAAAAAGTGATATTATAAGTAAATTAGAGGAACGTAATATAGTTTATCTCTCAGACCTATGGAGATGGAATAAATTTATGTCCAAAGAAGAACTGGAATTCTTAATTGAAAACCAGATAGATAACTTTGACTATATTAAGTTAAAAAGTTTTTGTACAAACAAAACCAATGCAGTCAAGATTAGGAGGGAAGCAATAAATTGGGAAATCATCTTTACATTTAAGGGTTCTGATAAAGGTCTCATCTCTAAAATATATAGAGAATTATCTCATATTTATAAGAATTCAAGCCATTCTCCAGTCGATAAATGGTCAAAGGATATAAACAGACCATTTTCAGAGAATGAAATTAAAACTATTTGTAGTCATATGAAAAGGTGCTCCAAATAAGTATTGATCAGAGAAATGCAAATTAAAACAACCCTGAGGTACCACTACACACTTGTCACATTGGCTAAAATGACAGGAAAAGTTTATGATGAATGTTGGAGGGGATGTGGGAAGGCTGAGACACTCATGCATTGTTGGTGGAGCTGTGAACGGATACAGCCATTCTGGAGAGCAATTTGGAGCTTTGCTCAAAATGTTATCAAACTGTGCATACCCTTTGACCCAGCAGCATTTCTATTGGGCTTATATCCCAAAGAAATCATAAAGGAAGGAAAGGGCCCCACATGTGCAAGAATGTTTGTGGCAGCCCTTTTTGTAGTGGCTAGAAACTGGAAATTGAATAGATGCCCTCCAATTGGAGAATGGCAGAATAAATTATGGTATATGGATATTATGGAATATTATTGTTCTGTAAGAAATGACCAGTAGGACGATTTCAGAGAGGCCTGGAGAGACTTATATGAACTGATGCTGAGTGAAATGAGCAGAACCAGAAGATCATTATATACGGCAACAACAATACTATATGACAATCAATTCTGATGGACCTCGCTTTCCCATATTCTCACAGAGAGAGGGATGTGAAATGTGGACCACAACATAACATTCTCATATTCTTGATTGATGTTTGCTTACATTGTGTTTCCTTTATCTGATATGTCTTTTGTGTAGATACGATTTTTCTTTCATAACAATGATATGTGGAAATGTGTATACATATATTCTATCTGTCAAGTATTTTAACATAATTAACATATAGTGGATTTCCTGCCATCTAGGGGAGGGGTGGGAATTTGGGGGGAAAATTTGTAATAGAAAGCTATTTAAGGGTTAATGTTGAAGAATTACCCATAAATATGTTTTGCAAATAAAATAAAATTAAAAAAACAAAAACAAAAACAAAAAACAAAAACAAAATAAAACAAACAAACAAAAAGAAACTACCTACATACATACACCCCCCCCCAAAAAAAGAAATACCTGGAGCTTGAGATAATACCTTCTGTACCACATGGGCAAAGCTCAACTTTAACATCAAGCTAAAAGTTACAAAACAAGCTTCTAAAGCAATAAAACAACTTAAAAATTGTAGTAAAATACAGGAAAATTTGAAATATCTCACTGGAAAAAAACAATTGATCTGGAAAATAGTAATTTAATAATTATTGGACTATCTGAAAGTCATGATGAAAACAAATGTATAGTATCATGTTTTAAGAAATTATAAAGGAAAAAAAAGGTATTCAGAAGCAAAACGCTTTTGAAAATCTACAGGTTAAAAGAGGGGGGAGAGAGGACCGGAGGGAAAGGAAAAGAGAGAGAGAGACAGAGAGAGAGAGAGAGAGAGATGGAGGGGGGATGGAGGGAGGGAAAGTGAAAGGGAGAGGGAGAGGGAAAGAGTGCAATAAACAGGAGTGGAGAAATGCAGTCAGTAATAATAATTATATAAAAATGATTTACAGCATCTCTGCTAAAGACCTAATTTCTTAAATAATTAGAATCCCGAGTCAAATTTATAAGTATATGTAAATAAAAAAAATAAGATCCATTCCCCAAATGAAAAATGGTTGAAGGATATGGATATGGATATAGATATGGATATTGATAGGCTGTTTTCAGATGAACTATAACCATAAGAAACTATAGTCATGTGAAAAATTTTCACAGTGAATATTGATTAAAGAAATACAAATTAACGAATTCTGAAATATCATCTAATACCTATCAGATTGGCTAATATGACAGAAAAGAAAAATGGCAAATATTCGAGGAAATTTTTGAAAATTAGGTCACAATACATTGTTGGTGGAGTTGTAAACTGATTCAACAATTCCTTAGAGCAATATGAAACTTTGCCTACCTGGCTATAAAACCATGCATACAATTTGAACCAACAATACCATTACTAGTTCTTTGTCCCAAAGACATAAAAATGGAAAAGGATAATATGTACAAAAATATTTATGACAGCTCTTTTTTCCAGTGGCAATGAATTGCCAAATGGAGAGATTCTCATCAATTGGGGACTGACCATTTGGTGTATATGGTTGTGTTAGAATACTATTCCACTACAAGAAGTGATAATTAGGGAGTTATCAGAAAACTTAGAAAGACATGAATGATGCAAAATGAAATGAGCAAAATCAGTAATTTTTAAATTTTAATTTTAAAAAACAGTAACATTTTATGATTATCAACTATGAAAGTTTCACCTATTCTCAGCAATATAATGATATAAAACATTTTTAAAGGACTTATGATGAAAGATGTAATGTGTCTCAAAAGAAAGAACAGATGGAGTCTAACTGAAAATCAAATCATACTTTACAAAAGCATTTTTTTTGTTTTTTGCCTCTTCTTTTACAGCATGACAACTATGGAAATATATTTTGCATGATTTTACATATATAACCTATATTAAATTAATTCTTCTCAATGAGAGTAAAGAGGGAATAGAGATAGTTTGGAACTCAAAATATTTTACAAAGTGAAAAATTGTTTTACATGTGAGTGGGTGAAAATAAATTTTTGTTCCTACCCAAGTTATAAAAATCATTGTAAAATTATTTCATTTCTTTTCTATTTTGATATGTAGAGTGAGGAAATGTAACCCAGTTTCCTTCTGATGATTCAGAAGAGTCAAGTTCTTCAGGAGCAGTAAGCTAAATAAAAATTCTCTTAGTAAAGGTCTTAATATATATATATATATATCATATATATAATGTGTGTGATAAATATATAGATATTTAAGAGACAGAGTTATTTCTTAATTTAAACATTTACATTTGTAAACATTTACAATTGTAAAAGACCTTAGCTGGTTTAAATTGCACATGTTACAAATAAAAAAAAAATAAAACCAAAGGAAATTAAATGTTGTGTTCCAAATTATATGGGATATTGTTATTTGAAATTTGTTGATTATTTATAATTTTTTTAAAAATCCTAAAACACAAAGTAATAAGTTGCTAATTTCTGATCACTTTAAGTTCAGTATAAGGATAATTTTTAAATATCCTTACAGGAGTAGAGGAATATTATGGTGAAGTGGTTAATGCCAAGAAAACCTATGTTCAAATTCTTCTTCTGACACTACTTGAATGTATTTTCTTGAGTCAGTCATTTAATCCAGTATTGCTCTAAGTACCTCTTTTTCACCATCAGTTGTAGGAAAGATGTCAACCTGAATAACTAGAGGGAAACTAGAAGTTAATACCTTATGTAAGAGCTACCTACATGGACTGAGGTGCCTACAGACACACACGTATATAAATACATATATACACACATATATATATATACACATATAATATCCTCTTTCATATATATTTTTGGAGAGGAGATTTTTTTTTTATTTTTGTCTCTTTATCCTTGAACCTAGAAGATTATCTACATAAAAGCTATTTCATAAATAAAGTAAAAGTTGATTGAGTTTTGGCTTGGAAATTTGGAAGATTTAACTAAGCTTACATGCACCTTTAGAAAGAATCTATGTTTTTTTACTTTTGGAAAATTACTTAAACTCTGCACCAATTTTCTCTTATGTAAAATGGAGATAAAAAAAGTTTATGTGTTGATAAAATAAGATATGGTAAAGCACTTTACACACCTCAAGTCACTATATAGATATGATTATTCATCATCCTCATCAAGATTATCTCAATTATATGAGCATATGTTAAATGGCATTGAGGTATGGAGATTGTGATAAAAACTAGAAAGTTTATGTATATCCAAATTTGACAATCCTCATCCTCCATTCATTACTCAATGTCTCCTTTTTGCCTAATCCAAATGAAAACATGAAATTTGTCCACATAACTTTTTTTATGAATGTTAGTATCTTGTCATCTTATGGCTAAGTATGGAAATTTTGTAGAGCATCTTTGTCTTTTCAATAATTCAGAAAAAGGACTATAACCATAGAAGTTATTTTTCTTATTTTTTTTAAAAAACTGTGTTTTCCAAACACTTATGATGAAACAAGAATATCAAGGCTCAAACTTTTGCAACATTGAGAGAACATTATTTTACAACAATATCCAAAGGAAAATTCATAACCATAAGGAAATGAATCTGTTAGTGATAGTATTATTCTTTGTCAAGTTCTACTTGGTTTCTAATTTCCCTTTAAAACAAAAAATTGAGTTTTATGTGTTAAAATAATTTTGGATATTGTAAAACCTGAAATAAATTTTTCTAACACAGAAGTATTTAGACTTATGGAATAAGATGCTATCCACCATCAAAGAAACAGATGATAGAAGGAAATAAGCATAACATTGTCCTAAATAAATGTGTATGAGTGTCTACATTTACTCTATAAGTTTATATATCTATGCTTATTTGTAACCTTCTTTAGTGTGTTGGGGAGTAGGAGATGAAAAATTAAGTAAAAAGTGCACAGCAGAGAAAAAAAGATAACCAGTAAGAAAGTAAAACTGGGCAATGTGTAGTATTTATTATAATGGTTTTCTTGAAATGGAAATTTATTGCTATAAATTGAATTTTCTCTTATGACATTTTTTTCCTTCTGTCATTTAGTATTTATGTTTAAAATAAAAAAAATATATGCTAAATAATCCAAGTCATGACTTAGAATTAAAGGTATGCATTCACAGAGCTCAAAAATAAAACTTATAAATATCCTTAGCTATTCTGACTTGTGCTTTGGGCTTTGGGATTCACTTGAACTTTTAGATTATTTAGACTCCTTTTCATAGGTATTTCAGACTATGGAATTCTAATGCCAGGTTTATATTTGTAGAATTTTGCTGAGAGTTCAGCTGATTCTAATCAATGTACTAAATAATTTTTTATTTTGTTTAGGGGCAAAATAGCAGAGTATTATATAGTGGTGCAAATATTTTGAAAAAAAAAAACCTTAGTTAAACTTTTCAAAATTGAATACTATTTTATCAGATTTGACAGAAAGAATAGGCTGAAGACCTTAACTAGGTCTGGGAAGCAGAGATGGACTTCAGAGTATTTACTCTTATAGAGAACAAAAGTAAATACTACTTTTGAAATATACTCTGTTCAGGTAAGTCCAACATAAATGGTGTATAAAAGATGGAGGAGGTAAATGATAGGGAAGACTCTGAGAAACTATTATTACTTTTGGAGTAATAATACCTCAATGGTGTCAAGGGGTGACACAATTTTTGGAACTTATGTTATTGTGCATGGATCTAAACTACAATACCACTAGGAAGGAAAGTCAGGGGTTTGTGTGCCATGACTTTGTTCCCCTAGGATATTTATGCAAGTAAGATTAAGGTTGGGTATTTTCTTGGCATTACTAAAGTTAGGAAATTTGAGAATTGGTGGTTTTAGTAATTATGCCATATAATTCAGATTTGACCGTTCTTTAATGACTGAGGCCATTAGCTTTGGAAGGACATCTATCATTGTCCATCCTCATACCAATTATCATAACATACACTCTATCAGAGCCCATCACCAATTTTTTTTTGGGGGGGACAAAATTTAATGGCTCCATTAAATTTTACCAGGAACCTAAAATGAAATTAAATATTGCAAATGTAGTTGGATTATAAAAGAAAAATGAGGAATTGCATCTCCCAAATTCAGGGCACTATATCTCTCTGAATTCAAATTGAGATTATTTAGCTTTTTAACCTTTCTAATTACACTATTACCTCATATTCAGTGTGAAATCCACTAAAACCACTGGACTTGCTCTGTTAAATATTTTAAATAAATTACTTGAATAAAGGTCTAGGTGACATATTTAACTTAATTTTAGGTAAAACAGTTGAACAAAGATAATGACAGCCATCAGGGGCAACCAGATAATAAAGGGCCTCAAGATCTTCCCTTATGAACATGAATCAAAAGAACTAAGAATGTTCAGTTTGGAAATGAGAAGACTCGGATGAGAAAAAAAACTCTTAACTATTTGAACAGCTGTAATTTGAAGAATAAATCTTGTTCTGCTTGTACTCAGAATATAGAAATCAGAACAACTACTGAAGGTTGCAGAGAGATGAATTAAAAATATAAATAGAAGAAAAATCAGAAGCATACACAAATGTAAAGGATGCCTTAGTAGGTAGCAGTGTGTTCAAGTAAAGGCTTTTTTGAGCAATCATGGGGTTGGTTGTAGAAAGGTTGTTTGCTCAGATATGGGTTGAACTATATTGCCTTTGAGATTTCCTCCAAATCAAAAGATTCTGTGAAAGATGAAGATTTTTTCAGTATCACCCTATTATATCCCTTCCTCAAACTCAAGTCAACCAGGGAGTCTACTATTATACAGAAGAAAAATCTCTATCTGGTCTACTACAAAGCTATAATGCAAGGTTGTGCTTAATGGTTAGCTGAAAATAATGTATGCCTGAAGTATATTTCATTCTCCATATCTGTCATGATCCATCTTTTGAAATTGCTCACAAATTAAGATTTAAAATATGACTGATATCATAAGCTTAGCTGATAGTTAAATGAGTCAGAATGTTTATTTCCTAAAATTGGAAGGCATTAAGACATACTAATTTAGAGTAAGCATTTAAGCAAAATCCATGATGGGATAACAGGGAAAAGTTAAAGTAGGCAACATTGGAAAAGGCACAGGTACTTGAGTCAAGAGCAGGGTAGTATTTATTAATGTTTTCCCTAAGCAGGGATGTAGTTCAGTATCAAGGATCTGGATGCCAAAATATCAAGATAGAAATAAAAGGCAGAACTCCATAAAAGAGCAGAACAAAAAATAAACTAGCTTATACAGAGGAGTATGAGAGCAGATACTCAGACACTCAGTGGGAGCAGCATTCCTAATCTTCCTTTTGAGCTTGAAAGTTATTATGTAGAAACACTTGACCATCCAGGGATATGACTTGAACAGATCTTATATGATGTCATAAGTAATCAGATCCTCTAGGTCTTTATACCATGCAGACTGTCTTTGTCAACAAGCCCTATCTTAGCTTCTGAATGTATGAACTGAGCTCTTATTGTGACTCCAACATAATAGTTCTACAGCCTCATCATAAATCTTTCAAATCGAAACACAAGGAAAGGGATAGAATAGGAAATTGAAAGTTATAGAGAATTAAAGTAAGAATGATGGCAGTGAATATAATCCACTTGAAGAAGAGAAATGGAATAAAAAATGTTCAGAACCATTTTCTAATCTGAGTTAAGTTACTTCCTAGCTGTGTGATCTCTGAAGTTACTTTGTATTAAGTTCTTTAGTATGAGTGTGTGTGTGTGTGTGTGTGTGTGTGTGTTACTTTACTTAACTATTCTTATCTTCCTCATTTGCAAAACAAGGATAGTTAGATGATCTAAAAGGAAGAGGAAATGAGTCACATTCAATTTGTTGTAGAAATCTATCTTATTGGATATTGGAGGAGATGTGGGAAAAAGAAAGATGAGAAATTAATGCGTTGTTGGTGGAATTGTGAACTGATTCAAACATTCTGTAGACCAATTTGGAATTATACACAAAGGGCTATAAAACCAAGCATATCCTTTGATTTAGCAATACTATTGCTGGGTCTGTACCCCAACACAGAAGAAAAGCAAAAAGGCCAAGGACATATATGTGCAAAAATATTTATAGCAGCTCTTTTCTGAGGGCAAAGTATTAGAATTTGAGCAGATGCCAATCAATTGGAGAATGACTGAATAAATTGTGGTATGTGATTATGATGGAATAGTCTTGTGCTATAAGAAATGATGAGCAGGATGATTTCAGATAAAAACCTGGAAAGATTTTCATGAGATGATGTAAAGTGAAATATACAGTGTACAAAGTAACAGCTATATTATAAGATGATCAGTTGTGAAAGACATAATTATTCTCAGCAATACAATGACTCAAGATAATTTTTAAAAAGTCATGATGAAAAGTGCTATCTATCTATACCCAGAAAAAGAACTGATACTGTCTGAATTCAGGTTGAAGCATATTTTTTATTTTTACCTTATTTTTCTTGAGGGATTTTTTTTGTCTATCTTTTCTTTCACAACATGACTATACTACGGGAATATTTTGCATGACTACACATATAAACTTATATTGGATTGCTTGCATTCTCAGTTAATGGCTTGAGGAGGGAGAAAGGGAGAAAATCTGAAACTTAATGTTTAAAAAAGAATGTTAAATGTTGTTTTTTAAATTATTCATAAAAGTATTTGCTCCAAATATCCAATAAGTAATATTTTTATCTATCAATATATAGTAAAATTTAATTTCTATTTTATACAGCAAAATGTAATAAAAAGATAATTAGTCAGAATCAGAAGACATGTATTTGAACAACATTTCTATTAAATATTATTGTAGGTCATAATTTAAGAGTTGCAATTTCTCCATTTGTAGAAGGTTTTTAAATATTTCATACAAAACTAACATATTAAATTGAATTCCTACATAAAAATAAGGATTTTTTTTTAATTTCATGTTTATTTATTTATTTATATTTGCTGAGGCAATTGGGGTTAAGTAATTTGCCTAGGATCACACAGTTAGGAAGTGTTAAGTGTCTAGGTCTGATATGAACTCAGGTCCTCCTGACTTCAGGGCTGGTGTTCTATACACTGCACCACCTAGATGTCCCAAAGAAATATTTTTGATAACAGTTTAATGGATCAGCATGTCCCAATTCTCTTATTAAAGAAAATATTCATGATGTACATCTGTGAGGCTTTTATTCAATCATATTTAGCCTCATATTTTGTTGGCAAACTATATTTTTCAATATATGTTTTTGCCATCCTTTTATATACCCATTATTACAACGAAATCACCAATCATCGAGGTCTATATTGACTTGAATTGTAGTATCTTTTTCAAATTCTTAAATAGGTTTTCCTTTTATTGCTTTATCTTCTGCAATGGATGTGTAAAGAAGCTTACAATTATCTTGGTTGTTTTTTGGTTTGTTTTTGCTTATGCTTATTATAAGATTCAAAGGTGAAGTGTTCAAGCTTCAAATGACACTTGCCACTAGTGCGAGATCCAATGATGTCTCTTTCCATTTCACTAAAGCTTCTTTAGTTTGCTTGCAAAAGACTGATGTTCCTATAGCTTTTAATGAATGAGATTATCAGCATATTCCACTTGGAATAGTATATATTCTGGAAGAACTTTACATGGGAATCAGATCAAAAAATTTAGGAAAGAAATAGGAGAGGTCATGGAGTTTTACCTGATATTGTTCCCAAAGGAAAAATGAAGATGAAAATCTTATGCAGATTTTATGGAGCTGTTTGTTTCTAATGTACAAGCTTGGGTTGGAGAAAAGTAGACGTCAACAGTAGCTATGATGTGAGTGTCACTGCTTATCTCAATTCTAGCTTGTGTGAAAGTCATTAAGTATGGAGAACTTAGGTTTATTGTTCCCAGAGTAATCATTTTTGTCCTCCCCTTTTCCTCTTCCTTTTTTCTTTTTCCTTCTCCTCCTTTTCCTCTTTTTTTCTCTTCAATACTTCAGTGCCCAGCATATTGTAGACACATTTTTAAAATTAAATTGAAGCAAAGGTTTTCTGTTATGATGTCCTTGCAGCCCAGTTTTCATCCTGTCCCATATATGCAGTGACAAAGTCCTAGAATTTTCACAATTCTTATTATCTAGATGCCTTAATACCAGAAGCCTTTCATAAAGGAAAATGATTTAATAACCCAATTTACCCAAAAGTGAATGGATGATCTTCCTTAAGTGTATTTTCTTTTTAATAAAGACTTTCATCATTTGGTTTCATCTTGTCTTTTTTGACTTATTTCATATGAAATCTGTTCATATAGAATCCAAGGGTCAGCAAACATGCCATCTCCAACACAGGGTCTATTTTAATTCTTACAGTTATCATGATCCCCAATGAAAGTAAAAAGGAGTATTCCTTATTTTAACTTTTCTTTGGTGAGTTATCTTCCTCATTAGACTGTAACATCCTTGAGAGCAAGGACATTATTTTTCTATGTTCAAAATTTGTATCACCAGCACTTAGAAGAGTATCTGTCACATATAAGATATTTGACACATGTGTGTTTATTATTTATTGATGCATTGATTAAATTCACTTATTTGTTTACATGTTTCTCTGTATAACATAAGCTCTGAGGTAGAAAAAGTTCCTTAAAAGACATTAATTTTCCCCTTGTTCCTCTAATTCATAGCCCATAGTATGTGCTTAATAAGGGTTTGCTGAACTAAATAGAAAAGTATTTTAAAAAGGGAAAAAAAAACCACTCAGAAAAGCATACTACTGTTCAGTTGTATTTCACTCATGTCTGACTCTTTGTGTCCCTCTTTGGGTTTTTCTTGAAAGAGATAATGTCATAGTTTGCCAGTTCTTTCTCTATATCATATTACAGCTAAGAAAATTTAGGCAAATAAAGCTGTGACTTTCTCAGGGTAATATAGCCAGTAAGTGTCTAAGACCAGATTCGAACAAAAGAAGGTGATTTTTTTTTTTTTTCTGACTTCAGGCCTAGTACGCTAATCACTGTGCTGTCTAGCTATTCCTAAAAGCAGTACCACAAGGAATCATAGATATTTGTTAAGTTCTTACTAGCACTGTGCTAATTACTGGATTTAAAAGGAAAGTAAAAGAAAATTCCTTGTCTCAATGAGCTCAGAGTTTAACAGGGAAGACAACATGAAAATGACTTGATACCAGATCTATTTGAAATAATGAATAGAAGGAAGGTTTGAGAATTAAAAGGGATCAGAAGTGACTTCCTCCAGATACTGATATTTTTAAACTTAGACATAAAGAAAACCAGGGATGCCAGGAGACAGAGTCAATAAGGGGGAAGATTCCAGGTATAGGAAACAGACAGAAAAATTGGCTAGAGATGAAAAATGGAATGTATTATTCAAGGAATGGCTAGACACTATTCACAGTGTTGAATTTGTGTCAATAATCCTTCATTGGTTTTACTTCCTATATATCTTTGACTTAAGTGCATTTCTAATGTGGGAAATGGTGATAAGACCTAGGTAATCCCATTTTATTATCATTTTAATTTGATATTGAAATTTTCTTTATATAATTACAGTGAACATGGAAAAAATGAAAGCTAGAAAATGGAGATATTGTTAAATAGGACCATGCAGAGTTGGCTAGAAATGCCACAAATATGTACATCTATACTCATGCATGTATATATACATACACACACATATAAATGCTTAAACATTCACATGTATATTATATATATGAATATATACATATTTATATTTATATATATACATGTATATGTTTTAACATATAGGTATATACAGATGTAGGTTTATGTGTATATACAGATATAGGTATGTATATCATAGATATGTGTATGTATATGTATGTGCATATAGAGTGATAAGTAATATTTTCCAATGTGGAATACTGGATGCTGCCATGATATTTGTATGTATATTGAACTTGAGAAAGATATAGTGAACCATTTCAGTATTTTTGCCAAGACAATCCCAAATGGGTTCTCAAAGTTGGAAATTACTGAACAAATATGAAAAATAATTTATGTCCATAGTAACATAATAATAATGTTAAAGAAAGTTCAAGTTCACTGTATCAGCATTGCAGTATGAAGAACTGCAGGGCAATGTGTACTAAAATGAAATAAACTTAGTACAATAAAAAAAAAGAAATTTAAAAAAAGAATTTCAGGAAATTAAAGGTTTTCAATGATAATTTTTTTCTGCCTCAGTTAATTAAAATTCATGAGCACCATTTAATGAAATTTATAATAGTTGAGAAGGTAAGAGAATTGTGTTCCTAAGGCTATCTCTGCCTCTAATTAGTTGTTTGACCTTGGGCAAAACACTTTTAGGCATCAGTTTCTCTATCTGTAAAGTGGAGAAGGGAGTCTAGATGTCTCTAAAAGCTCTGCTACTGCTAAGACTTTACTTTGAGAATTTGGATGAGTTCTATATTAATAATTACTGTTTCAAATTCTAAACAAATGATTTTCTCATTGTTTAAATGCCTTAGATACATGAGTATATATTTAGACTACAGAATAAGTAGATCAGGGAATAATGAGATACGGATATGTCAATGGAGTTTCACATAAATTATAGATGAATACAAAATACATTTATAACTGTAACTTCCATTTTGAAAAGGATCATAAGCTAATCAAATTACAGCCTGAAGAAATTGTCATAAGAACAGGTTAAGTTTGTAGCATTCCCTGTTTTCATTGCAGACACTGTCACAAAATAGTTCCATTTTATGTCATTTCCAGCTCTCATTACAATCACTGTCACCAGAATGGGAAATCAGAATTATAATGCCTTTGTCTAAGAAGTCAGCTTATAAATGATTTGCTGTGACCTGGTACCTTTCTATTATTTGGCTTGCTGGACACTCCCATGATTGCTTATTTGAAGAGAGTTAACTTGGGAGAAAGAATTTCAGTTATAGCCAGTCAGAATATTAAATGTTGGCAAATTTTAGTAAATTCTAAAAGTGTGTCTATATGTAAGGGAAATCTGTCTACTGCTTTTCTATCAAAAGGTTCCTAAAAAAAGATATTCTCCTTTCTATTTATATCCCCAGAAAAGAGAATAGTATAATACCATTATCTTTCTAATACATAAAAAAATTACTGTTAAGATAAATGTTAGTCAAAAATACAAAGATCAGAATTATCTATATTAAACAAATTATTGAACAGTAAATAATGTTTACTTTGTACCAATACATGTAGGCACACCATTCACCAAACTTGAAATATTTGTGGGTTGGAGATTTAAATTGCCAAACTTGAAACATTGATGCTAATGGGCATGAGTTCTCAAAAGGGTGCTACTGAGTAATCTTCTCAAATTCTGTGGAAAAAATGATATGCAGAATTGGGTATTTCTGGGTATAGGCACATTTACTTAGTCCTGTAATTCTGCAGAGGTTATATGAATATAGGACAATTTTAGAGCTCTCTATGATCTTTTTAAGTACAATTTTAGGCATTAGAGTGAATTGAGCACCTTCAGGTCTTCCATGTGGGAACCGTGTAGGAGTGCCCAGAACTGAAGTCCCAAAAGTGTTTTAGTAAATTCTTCTTCTGGCTAGTTAGCACATTGCCATTATCATCTATTTTATTTTGTTATATTTTTTATTTTTATATTTATAAATCTTGAGTCAAAATTCTCTCTGTCCCTCCCACTCTCTCCCTACCTATTGAGAGGGTAAATGGTATACCAATTAATTGTGTGTGGAATAACATGTAAAACCTATTTCTGTATTATCCATATTTCAAAAAAAAGCAAGAATGGTAAAGTGAGAAAGTGATATTTCAACTTGAACTTAGAGTTCATTAGGTAGCTCTTTGGAGGTAGAATAGTCCTTTGGAATTCATTTGGATCAGTGTATTGAACAGAGTTTATCATTGCACTGTTGCAATGATCTTTTGGTTCTTCTCAGTTCACTTTGCATCAGTTCATGTGTACTTTATTGTTGCTTTTTTTTTTCTTAAAACCTAGTCTTCATAACAAAATTGTACTCTACCACAATAATATGTCATACATTGTTCAGCCATTCCCCAAATCAAGAGCAAGCCTTCAGCTTCCAATTATTGCCACCATAAAAAGGCCAATTACGAATAACTGGGTACAAATGGATCTTTTTACTTTTCCTGATATTTTAGGGATATAAACTTAGTAATGTTATTGCTTAGTCAAAAATTATGCACAGTTTTATAGTTCTTTGGGCTGCAATTCCCAAATTGTTTTTCCTGCATGGTTGTACTGGTTCACAACTCCCCCAGTAGTTCATTAGTATACCAATTTTCCCTCATCTTTTCTAGCCTATCTTTTCTGATAGGTATGAGGCTAGGCTTCATTAATTTGTATTAATATTCTAATCAATAGTGATAAAATATTTTATATGACTGTTTTTATTGCTTTTGTTCAATGATTTCAGTCATATCTGACTTTTTTTTTGACTCTTTTTGGGGTTTTCTTGGAAATGATCCTAAAGTGCTTTGTCATTTCCTTCAGGTCATTTTACAGAGGAGAAAACTGAGCCAACAGGGTTAGGTATTTTGCCTAGGGTCACAGAGCTAGTAAATACCTAACATCTGACAGAAATCAGGTCTTCCTCAATAGAAACTTGGCATTATATGGCTTATTAAATTATTAAATAGCTTATACTCAGTATTATTTAAACAATTTACATTTCTTCTCTGTAAATAGTCTCTTTGTATATTTGGGCAATTTATCAATTAGGAAATGGCTCTTATTTTTTTTATAAATTTGATTCAAATTTTTGCTTTATATATTTTAAAGAAATGACGACTTTATCAGAAAAAATACTTACTATGTATATTTTATATTACTTCAGAATCTATAACGTCTTTTAACAAAATGCAATTTCCCAGAAAATCTTTTGAAAAACATGATGTCATGATTTCTGACAAGATTGCTAGACTTTTTTCTTTCAGTTGAAAAATATTAGATTCTGCTCTAGTCCTTCCTTTTCTGTGTGTCAAGAATGTCTTTTGTAAGTACCATGGCTAAACTGTCATTTCTAATCCATTCTGATATGTTTCCATTTTGTTGGTGAGGTCATTCACAGTTATAATTACTTTTGTGTTTCCCTCCATCCCATTTACTTTTTTTCTCAATCCTCCTCTCTAACTAAATTGTAGGCTAAGAAGGGTAATGCAGAGGATCATAGTTATTGAAAAAAAATGACATCTGTGTGTTTTCTTGAGGACCAAGCATAGTGCCTAATGCAGGTCTTTCCTCTGCCCTTCCCATTCTGACCTTGGACAGTAATATGAGAACATATTGCCAGTATATGTCTACAATTTGGCCTAATTTGTGCAATTTTAAATACACCTTTGACTGATCAGATGGATTTATTCTTGTTGCTGTCCAATACTTTCAACAGTCAATTTTCAGCCCTAGCTTTTTTAAACCTACCATTTCTAAGAAAGGTCAAATGTATAGATAATACAGATAGAGCTGAAGCAAAGAATATGATGGCAGGTACAGTAATTCTAAATTAAATAAATAATTCTGATTGCTCTGATGAGAGATTAATTGAAAATGATTTAGGTAGAAAAATAAGATAATTTATTGACATGAATAATTTTGTATTCACATGAATAATTTTGAATTTAGCAGAAGTTCTCCCATTGGAATATAAATCTACATTTTAAAATAGGTTGGAATTATGATAGGAGTTTATGTGTCCATGACAGAATAACTATTTTAAAAAATCCTTTCAGGCACACCACATAAAATTATGCTCCACAGGATCAAAGCTGTACATTTGATTAGGAAAATATAAATAGACCAATACAAACTTTTTTGAAGTTAGGGAATTACATTTCTATTGAATTTTTTGAATGAATCATCTTTTCTTACTAATAATTCTGTGATAAAGGAACCAAAAATCAGGGGGGAAAGCTCCAAATATTTAAAGATAATTTAGATTTGCCCTTTTAACCTGAATCTAAAATTCCTTTATATTACCTCCTATACACTATGAATTAAAATTACAATTTCATCTGTCTTTTGTTGCCTTTTGTCCTTGAACATGGTGCCATTTCTTTAAGTATCTTCACTGAAAATAAGGATGGTCAATCATCAATCATCCCCACACAAATAAATGGTGTTTTCAATGGTACTGTGTGAAAGTATTTAGTTTGCCTTCACAAGCTCTTAGTTCAAATCCTAGCTCTGCTATTTACTAGCTAAGTGACTGAGAGCTGATTACTTTCATTTCTTTTGGCCTCAGTTTGCTCATCTACAAATGATTAAACTGCAATAGAATGAAATGATTTCTTGCATGCTTTCCAGATCAGCCTACTATATTTGATTTTGCTTACTCCTGTTATTTAAAGATTCTGTTGACTTTGTAACCTCTGCTTCTTATACTCTGAGTCAGTCCAAGAAGATCACCTTAATAACTCCTTGTTTAGTTGATTGGGTAATTTTTTTTCTCTTTGGTGCTATACATAGTAGTAAAAGGATGCAGAAAAAAATCTGTAACAAAGTGGATTACTGGAAAGAAACTTTGGGAAGGTCATTTTGGCCATAGGATGGAAATAACAGAGAGGGAAAGATTGGAGGTAGAGAGATCAATTAATACAGCCCTCTAGTCTTTTCTTTCATGCTATCTCAGAGGAAGAGGTAACTCCCCAGAAAAACAAACCATTCTGAGGTTTCAGGAGGGTTTGCTGAGCCCTTTTCAGGATTGCTCATCTACCTTTGATGAGACCTTCGATGAAGTAGTGATCTCATTTCATGTTGTCCTCTCTGGCAGAAAACCCCTTCTGTCATCCCTGATCTTTCTCTTTATAACAATCTCTTTCTATTTGCTGGCTGCTTCACTAGTCTCTACAATAGCTCCCAATAATTAAAAAAAATAGAAAATAAAAACATGCTCTGCCTATTCCTGGTAGTTAGTTATCTCTCTCTCTCTCTCTCCTTTATTTTAGCAGCTAAACTCCTTGAGGAGGCTTTTTACAAGACCTATATCTATTTCTTTACCTCTCATTCTGTTCTTAACTCTCTCCAATATGGCTCCCAACCTCAACTTATAAATGGAACAGCTTTCTTCAGGTACTGGTGAACTCTTTACTGCCAAATAATAACTTTTTCTTGGTTTTCATATGTCTTAATTGCTCTACAGCCTTTGCAAGAATCAATCATTCTCTATCTCTTGATATTGTCTTTTCTCTAGGTTTCTGTGCCACTTGGCCATTCTGTTTTTATTTCTAACTACCAGATCACTACTCATTCTCTTTTGCTGTATTTTCCTCAACATCATGTCCATTAACTCTAGATGTCTTGGACTGGCTGTCTTTTTTTTTCCTTTAGATAATTTTATCTGGTAATCTCTTCAACTTTTATGGATACTATTTCAGGCTCTACTGTGATGATTATAAAATATAAGAATCCAGCCTTAACTTCTCATCTGATTGCTAGTTTCATAACTTCGTATGATACAATTAAGATGTCCTGTACACATCTTAAATTCAATTATGTTGTAAACTGAGTTCATTGCCATTCTCCCAAAACCCTCTCTTGTTCTTAAAAAGTTGTTCAGTTAGGTATGATAGATCTCTGGAGGAAATTGAATGGTGATAGAAGGGAGTATACTTTTTTCTCAGGGGTTCATGGAACTTATACAAAAATTGATCATGTGTTAGGGCATAAAAACCTCAAAATCAAATGCAGAAAAGCAGAAATAGTAAATGCATCCTTCTCAGATCATGATGCAATAAAACTCACATGTAATATAAGGCCAGGAGAAAATAGACCACAAGTTATTTGGAAATTAAATAATCTAATCCTGAAGAACGAATGGGAGAAAGAGCAAATTATAGACACAATTGAAAATTTCATCCAGGAGAATGACAACAATGGGACAACATACCAAAATTTGTGGGACTCGGCTAAAGCGGTTATAAGGGGTAATTTTATATCTCTAGATGCTTACTTGCGTAAAACAGAGAAGGAGAAGATTAATGAACTGGGCTTACAATTAAAAAAGCTAGAAAAAGACCAAATTAAAAACCCTCAATTAAATACCAAATTGGAAATTCTGAAAATTAAAGGGGAGATCAATAAAATTGAAAATAAGAAAACTATTGAATTAATAAATAAAAGTAAGAGTTGGTTTTATGAAAAAACCAACAAAATAGATAAGCCTTTAGTTAATTTGATTAGAGAAAGGAAAGAGGAAAATCGAATTATTAGTCTCAAAAATGATAAGGGAGAACTTTCCTCCAATGAAGAGGAAATTAGAGTAATAATTAGGAGTTTCTTTGCCCAACTTTATGCCAATAAATTTGATAATGTAAATGAAATGGAGGAATATCTACAAAAATATAGATTGCCCAAATTAACAGAAGAGGAAATAAATTATTTAAATAGCCCTATTTCGGAAAAAGAAATAGAACAAGCTATTAATCAACTCCCTAAGAAAAAATCTCCAGGACCAGATGGATTTACATGTGAATTTTACCAAACATTCAAAGAACAATTAATCCCAATACTATATAAACTATTTGAAAAAATAGGGAAAGAAGGTGTACTACCAAATTCCTTCTATGACACAGATATGGTGCTGATAGCTAAACCAGGTAGGGAGAAAACTGAGAAAGAAAACTATAGACCCATTTCCCTAATGAATATTGATGCAAAAATTTTAAATAAGATTTTAGCAACAAGATTACAGAAAGTCATCCCCAGGATAATACATCATGACCAAGTAGGATTTATACTAGGAATGCAGGGCTGGTTCAATATTAGGAAAATTATTAGCATAATCAATTATATTAATAACCAAATTAATAAAAAACATATGATTATCTCCATAGATGAAGAAAAAGGCTTTGATAAAATCCAACACCCATTCCTATTAAAAACACTGGAGAGTATAGGAATAAATGGGCTTTTCCTTAAAATGATTAGTAGTATCTACTTAAAACCTTCAGCAAGCATCATATGTAATGGAGTCAAACTAGAACCATTCCCAATAAGATCAGGAGTGAAACAAGGCTACCCACTGTCACCATTACTATTCAATATTGTATTAGAAATGTTAGCTTTAGCAATAAGAGAAGAAAAAGAGATAAAAGGAATCAGATTAGGTAATGAAGAAACCAAATTATCACTCTTTGCAGATGACATGATGGTATACTTAGAGAACCCGAGAGACTCAACTAAAAAACTACTAGAAACAATTCACAACTTTAGCAAAGTGGCAGGATACAAAATAAATCCACATAAATCATCAGCATTTTTATATATTACCAATAAAGTTCAGCAGCAAGAGATACAAAAAGAAATTCCATTCCAAATAACTGTTGATAGTATAAAATATTTGGGAATTTATCTGCCAAGGGATAGTCAGGAACTATATGAACTAAATTACAAAACACTTTCCACACAAATCAAATCAGACCTAGTCAATTGGAAAAACTTAAAATGCTCATGGGTAGGCCGAGCGAATATAATAAAAATGACAATACTACCCAAACTAATTTACTTATTTAGTGCCATACCAATCAAACTCCCAAGAAATTATCTTACAGATCTAGAAAAAATAGTAGCAAAGTTCATTTGGAAAAACAAA
>JAJPUD010007900.1:0-99063 GCA_023553655.1 Myrmecobius fasciatus | reverse complement strand
AAAAAAAAGATTTATTTATTTAGAGAAGCAAAAATAAAGGTATCTTTTATTTTCTCTGGCTCCTTGGCTGGTATTTCAGTTTTTTTTCTCCCACTGGGAAAACAACGCCTGATCATCATAAACTTTTTCTTCTTCTTCTTCTTCTTCTTCTTCTTCTTCTTCTTCTTCTTCTTCTTCTTCTTCTTTCTTCTTCTTCTTCTTCTTCTTCTTCTTCTTCTTCTTTTCTTCTTCTTCTTTTCTTCTTCTTCTTCTGCTTTTCTTCCTTTTTCTTTCTTCTCTCTGTCCCTCTGTCTATCTCTGTCTCTGTTTGTCTATCTGCTTCTGTATGTGTGTGTGTATGTTTCTCTCTCATATTTGAAGGAGTGGATAACAGGTAGATATGAGCTCAGAAACATGCTAGCTGCATAACTTGATAAGCCTCTGGTTCAGTTTCTTATGTCTAAAAGAAGGATAATAGGATATACCAGGTTTTGAGGGTTTGTAAAGTGTTTAGTAAATCTTACTGCACCATGTAAAAGCTAGTGATTATTTACTCAGTAGAGTAAAAATTCAATAATAAGTAACGAGGCATAAATTAAAAATAGTTCCCTTTAACCCTAGGCATATACATTTATTCAAGTTTATTTTTTTCTATAGCTCTTGAAGGATTTTCCTTTTTCAAGCCATAGAAGATTCTCAAGATGTGAGTGGTGCTAGAAAGCAATACAGACTTTGTCTAAAGAATATTGGCAGTTAGATGGCACAGTAGATAGAGCATGGGTCCTGGAATCAGGAAAATCTGAGATCAAGGGGCATCTAAGTGACACAGTGGATACAGCACCAGCCCTGAAATCAGGAGGACCTGAGTTCAAAAATGACCTCAGACACTTAACACTTCCTAACTGTGTGACCCTGGAAAGTCACTTAACCCCAATTGCCTCACAAAAAAAAGAAAGAAAATAAAATCTGAGATCAAATCCAGCCTCAAAGACTAGCTGTGTGACCCTGAGCAAGTCAATTAACTTCTATCTCGATTTCTTCAACTGTAATATGAGGATAAAAGTGATACCTCCCTCCCCAGATTGTTGTGAACTAATAATTTTAAAGTACTTAGTCTGGCACATAGTAGGTGCTTAATAAATGCTTCCTACCTCTTCCACTTCCCTCCTAACCAGCTCTTCATGAAGCTTCCAGCGGCAGTCACCAAAACTTTCTTTCAATCATCAGCTACTCACTCATATAAACTGCAGAGTCTGCCTGTCTGATTAATAGCTCTCATCTATATTCAGATCCTGCCTGATTCTTAGTTCTGTTAAATTTTGGTCCTCTTCTCTTGGTTCATCTTCTCAATCCTATCAATTTGTATGTTCTATTCTGCTCTGTTTTGTTTAATAAACAGCTTCTTTTACAGGCTTCCCAGTTGAATTTTAGTAGCACAAATCAGGACCTCCTTTTGTATAATAAGCCAAATAAATTTTAGACTGAGAAACTAAAAATTTAAATTTCCATTAGCTAAGTGGCACAGTAGATAGATTCTTGGGACTGAAGTCAGCTTACTGAGTTCAAATTTGACCTCAGATACTTTCCTATGTGACCCTGGGCCACCCACTTAATCCTATTTGTCTCAGTTTCCTCATTTGTAAAATGAGCTAGAGTAGGAAATGGCAAATCACTCCAGTATCTTTGCCAAGAAAACCCCAAAAGGGGTCACAAAAACTCAGATATGACTGAAAACAATTGAATAACTTAGTCCCATAGTCCAAAAATAATTCTATGATTCAGTTTCTCCACAATAAACTCCAAAGTCCCCAAATAATCATATAAAAATTAGCTACCAGGAAACAATATAATTGAAGCTGTCTTTATAATTAGTCAATATATTTTCCTCTGAAGGGCTTTTCTTTTGCTCCTCACAGAACTTTACATCATTTTTCAAGGATTTTTATTTTAGCAGCTGCTTTCCTCTCAGGTTTTCTAAGAACTGTTTGTATTTTTCCTCTAGCTGATTTTCCATCTGTTTCACAGCAAAATGTTCTTTTTCTGCTCTTTTTAGTAATTAGAATTTGCACACAAGAGAGGAAAAGTTATTTATTCCACTTATATGATAAATAAGGAATTGATATTGGAAAGGGAGAGGTCAAATGTCTCATTACAAAGTCTCCAGATAGGAGGATATGAAAGAGTAAATTAGAGAGAGGACAAGGCATTGATTTGGGCAAGGCTTTAATAGCTTTGCTCCTCCCCCTTATTATTTTTCCCCCAGGAATAAAATAATCACTTTGTTTCCCTAGCTCCTCAGATCAATGTCTGACCTCAGATTTCAAATCAGGTCAAGGACAAAACATTAGGGACTTTTCTAAAAGCTCAAATCTTAGGGACAGAACTTAGGGACTTAAGCTGAAAGAAAATATCTATGTGGAAAGAAAGTTTTTGCAAAGAATCATATCATGACAAATAATGTGGCTGACGGGGGGAATGAAGTAG
This sequence comes from Myrmecobius fasciatus, assembly GCA_023553655.1. Lineage (NCBI taxonomy): Eukaryota > Metazoa > Chordata > Mammalia > Dasyuromorphia > Myrmecobiidae > Myrmecobius > Myrmecobius fasciatus. Next base: position 96,600 of record JAJPUD010007900.1, on the reverse strand, counting down.
AAAAAAATAACCATCTTCTTCACTTTAGGAAAAAGGAAGATAAGATTAAGAAAAAGGAAACATTCTGTCTTTGGGGAAAAATCTCAATGCTATCAGAGTAAATCAAGATGGACTGGGGAAATCTAGAAGACATGTCTACATGGAGTGACTATCAACTGAGAATGAGGAGAGAGGGCTGTAGTTATTCTTGACAAAATATTGGATTTTCACCCAGTTAAGATTACTTAAGAGGCAAGAGCCTCTTAGATGGAAGCAACAGAGTAAATATGACAAACAAAAAATTCTGATATATCAGAAATCCAAGCTGTCTGAGAAGTTTAGAAAGTAGTATAGGATTCTTTGTTACTGTGACCATTTCTCTGGATAGTTTGGGGATATATACATATATATGTATTTGAAAAGGAAGACAATAGAAAGTAATTGTTATCACTGAAATATAACAATAAAAATCTAAAATAATGATAATTAAATAAAACAATGGAAGCCCTAGTGTCTAGGATAAAAACGGCGTGGATATAGTCTGAGAAGAACTGAGATTTCAGGAAGTTGATCTAATTCCACCAAGCCCTGAAGTGTCAGAGCAGATCCTGCATAATTCTGCAATTAGTGTTTTATAATTAAATTACAGAGTAAATTATGTCTGATAATGCACCAGTTCTTTAAGGGAATGTTCGTTTTTTCTTTACAATAATTGACAAAGATCATATATGGTAAGCACATCATGTGGTATTGGGAGTTTCATTTGCTCTTGTTTCTTATAGGTCTGGACACAACTGGGATCAAATTATGGAGACTCCCAGCAGCACCAGCTGGAGTTGTCTCAGGTGATTTTTTAATAAATAAAAATCCAGAAATCAGACTTAGGCTTCTTTCCCCACTATTGAACTGTTACCCAACTCTGCTGATTGTTCTGTTATTGACTCTCTCACTGTGATTATACAATAACATATCTTTAACAACTCTACCCTAAATACACACAAACCCCTGAACTGATATGCTTATATCTGGACAGCACTGCTACTGTTGATTAAGCAAAATCATACTAAATATAAAACATCTAAATTCAGTTGTTGGACTAGCCATTTTCTAGCTGTAACCCTGTGCTCTTATCTGAAAAATAGGAAATTATATTTGCACACTAAAATAATAATTCGATTTACCCAGCTCTTTAGGGCTTAACAAAGGATTTACATGCATGATCTCATTTGATCCTTATTCTACTACTAAGGAAAGTATTACCATGAACTTATTGTGCAGATGAGAAAACAAATTAAGAGAGTTTAAGGGACTTCTAATTTATCATAAGGCTGAGTCAGGATTTGAATGGAGGTCCCCTGATGCTAAATCTGGGAATCTATGCAGGTTGCCATTATTACTTCTGCCTCTCATGGGTCTTATGAAGTAATTGAGAGTTTTCTAAGAAGTTAAGCTCCTTACAGAAGAAAGATGTTATTAATATTATCATTTGACATTTCCAATTTGCTTGAAGCCAGTCATGGTTGACTCTCAATAAAGATGGAAAACACTTAGCTATTATCTTCATTTGTTTATTCTTTACTTGTGAGCAACAAGCAAGTTTATGCCTGTGGATAAATGGTTCTTGAAACACACATGTTTTGGGAAATGAGTCAAGTCCAGATACTTAAGTCTGGGGAGCAGAATCTGGAGCAGTCATGGGTGAGATGAGGGAGGAGAGGCTGATTAGACACAGAAGGCTAGACACTCTTCGTTAGACTCATATCAGGATGTTTAAAACTACAGAGGCAATGCATCTGTTAATTGCTGACATTTTTTACTTTTCATTCAGATGTTGTAGAGTTATCAGATAGTCTAGAGATGATTGTTGTCAGGGAGCAATATTTGGAATTCACTCTGTGAGTATGTCCTTGCCCCTTCCCCTAGTCAGTCAGGGTTGATGCATTATCTTTGTTAATCTCATGGTATTATTATAAGAAGAAAAGGAAGTAGAAAAAAAATACCAGACCGGGAGTCAGAAGACCTGGTCTAGTTTTGTTCCTCACTGGCCATGGACTAACAAACCATTTCACTTGTCTGGAAATCAGTTTCATCATATGTAAAATGGTAGAATGGAGTTGGACTAGATACTTTCTAAGGTCTTTTCTAGCTCTAACTGGCATTTTTTCCTCATCTACTCTTTCTAGGAGTATTATAATCAGTTTTTAAATGTTATCTGCTTCCTACTTCAATTTTCTCTATGCTGTGACTTACACCAACAGGATGGCCCCCTAAATAGTCTACATGTTTTAAAGATCCAGTTCAGACAGTTATTTGGTAAAGCCTAAAACATCTCAAAGATTGACTTTATTCTTGGTTGAATTCAGTGTTTCAACTAATTTTCCTACCTCACCAATTTGACAAATTTCTGAGCACAAATCTAGTCCTTTAATTAAATTACTGCATCTAGTGCCTGAAAGTGATTGACAACAGCTGCAGTAGCTGTGTCTGGTATATAACAAGCAGTTATTAAATGATTTTTCCTTCTTTTATACAAGTGCAAACCCATTGGGACATGCCTTTCTCCAAAACATAATAGATTTCTGGGTACTGTCAGTACTTGTGCTCACTAGAGAATTTATGTTTATATAAATAAAGCACTTATACTAAATGTTTTCAGTAGAGAATTAATGTTTATATAAATAAGGGATTTATACTAAAGTAATTCAATGGCTGAAGTCCAACTGGTGACCCAAGGACAAGGAAGGGAATGTTAAGAGAAGGAAATAACCAGAGTTTTAACCATATTATTTCAGGATTTTACTTCATCACCCACTGACTTGAAAATATAATTAGTTATTTTTATTCCTTTCCAGAAGAGAGATTTTAAATGGATTACTCTGCCAATGTGGGGACAATAACCAAACAATTGCATTTAACTTACCTCTGCTGCACCCCACTCCCCCTTTTTTTCCTTATTTTACTTTCCATTACCATAGTCCAAAGTGATAAAAAATATAAAGATTGATCATCACATGAAATATTTAAATGTACCTAGATCAAGTGGATATTGTAAAGACTGGAGATATTTGTGTAGGAACACGAACATTTCCAAAGAAACAAGCCATAGAAATTCAGTCTTATTCTGTTAACTGTGATCTTTCAACTCACCAGTCAATCAAGCAAGAAGCATTTGTCAAGCTCTTACTTCTTGCCAGACACTTTGTTAAATGCTGGAAAAACAAAAACAAAAAAATCTCTTTTGCCTTCCAAGAGGCTACATTCTAATGGGGAAGACAAAGTGTATGTAAAAAGATTAATTAACTCTATGTTAGTAAAAATTGCCACACTAGACCTGATTGGATGTATCCATCTTGAATTTCAATGGTTGTGTGTCAAGAGTGTTTGCCTTGGAGTTAGAGGAGCTAGATTCATAAGAATATAGATTTAAAGCTAGATAGGACCTTAGTGTTTAGGTAGTCCAATTACTTTATTTCAGAAATTAAAAATTAGGAACATGGAGAGTCAATGACTTTCTTATGGTCAGGTACTTTATAAGTAGTAGATATGAGATATGAAGTGAGAATGTCCAATTCCAAGTCTCCCCCTCTTTCCACTGTACCATACTGTCTCTATGTTTTGCTGTCAAGTCATTTGTGTGACTTTGGATACATCATAGCCTTTCTGGTTTTCAGCTTTTTTGATTGTAAAATAAAAGCTTGAATTATATAACTTTCAAAGGGACTTCCCAGCTCTATATCTATCACTTTGGTGGCTAAGTCATTATTTTGTATATAGTAAGTAAGATTTTTTGTTTATTTTTCAAAATGGTCATTAGTACTTATGCCTCCAAAGTCAATAAACTATACATACTTTTTGATTGTCACAGAAGTTCAGGTTACATTAAGGTAAATATTTATTTTATAATTTAATTTTAGGCTTTAGTTTGAAAACACACGTGTAGCTGGGAAAAGGATATAAAAATTGATATAATCTTATGTTTGTTATTTCTTCATGTGTGAGCATAAACCTGACTTTAGTTGTAAAAAATTTTTAATTCATATGACTAAAGAAAAGAGACCAAATTATCAAAAAATGTAGTACCTGGGTCATCTGCCTTCTTTTTAAAATGCATTTCATTTTTTACCTTGATCATCAATAACTTTTGTATTATAATAAAGTGAAATGACAAAATTTGGAAGAATTTTCTGCAATACTTATTCCATAGACTTGTTTAGCTTAAAGTACATTAGAGAAGAAAGATATCTAGTTTTTTGTGTTTCTGCCAGTGTTTTCTATCAGTTTCATTATTGGTAAAAATTAAGAATCCCTAAGATCCCTGGAAATTTTTGTCCACAAATAGATTGTATCTTATTTACAGTTTAACAAAGAACAGCCATTTTGCAATAAAACAAAAATAAAAGTCATGCTGCATCCAGGCTAATGATGAGTCTTGAAATTTAGCTACACTTGTCTTCAGATAATGGACCTATCATTCCATCACTGGGTCCATGTTAGAATCTTTTTTTCAGTTTCAATCTTCCTGCTACAGCCTAAGGTCTACTCATATAACTTTCAAAAACTCAAAGTCACTGCTATGAAGAGAAAACAGAATGAGATTTTGATCGAGAAGTTTAATGCTAATAGCATCCTATATCTACAGCCATAAGCTCTCTGCATGTACTTGATTACATTTAATATTGGAGGTTGAGCTTAGGTTGTACTTGGATGGGAAGTCACCTGGGAATAATTAATGTTATAGACTTGAGATGAAGCATAGAGTAGGGTATGAAGAATTAGTTTGAGAGTCAAATATCCTGGGTTCAAACCTTGCTACTGATACATACTAGTTGTATTACTCTGGACAAATTACTAAGCTTCTTGGTGTCCCATAACATTGTCTAAAACTAAGTTGCAAAACAGATAATTTCCTCATGAGGAATTTCCTGTGCCAGTAAATTCAATCATAAAATATAAAATAAAAGTGAATTAAAATAGCAATAATAAAACTTTGGAGTTTTGCAATTAAGATAGCAACATGAAACATCATGGAAGAACCTAGTCTTTACATATACTCCCCAACAAAAATCTAAAAAAATAAAGGATAAAAAAATGATCAAGAATACCAAAGAGAAACAAAAGGAATCTTTTTTACTCAGCTCTGAACTGTATAATAATGTGGTTGGAAGCCCAAGGCCACTGTGACAAAGGAGTTAGCCTGAACCTCCAGCAAACTGACTTGAATTTTGGGGAGGTTCTCTTCAGGAAGATTAGAAGCAGTGAAAGCACATTGGTGCTTGTAAAAAAAGACAATGGGATTTTATTCCTAGTCTGATAGAGCCAACAGATCATTGCATAAGTAGATAGCCCTTCACTACTTCGAGCAATGGATGACAGGAGACAGGACTGGCTCTACAACCAATTGTTGGCAACAGGGAGTTTGTAGAAATCCTGAGAAAGCCCCATTTATGTATCATTGTCATGTTTTGTTCTGTTTTGAGAAGAGCTGTTTGGAGGCAACTAAATAGTCATCATTCCTCAGATTTATGTTTAAGCAATTCCAACCACTACAAATCCTCATTATATATTGTAATTACATCTTATATTATTCCTTTCTTCAATTATATCTGACTCTCCGTGACCCCATAGACTCATCCCTGGGATTTTCTTAAAGATATTGGTGTGGTTTGCCATTTTCTTCGACTCCTTTTATAGTTGAAGAACTGAAGGAAATAGGACTTACATGACTTGCCTAGGGTCACACAGTTAGTGTCTGAGACCAGATTTTAACTCAAATCTTCCTGACTCCAGGCCAGATCCTGCTGAAAGTCAAATGATTAAAAGTAAATCCAGACACCAATCCTGGTATCTCAAAAATAGAAGCAGCAAAATACATTTTCACAGATTATTTCTGACTTCATAGCCTAAGGAATGTCAAAGACATTACATCTGAAAATTAATGGTGAATTCATGCATTACAATTACCTTTTAATCTATTTTCTTGCTTCCTGATCAACATTGATTTAACATTATTTGGCTGTTTTAGACATTTTGGCTAGTTATTAGTTGATGTCTTAAGATTGTTTTGCTTAACATTTTGCTGATTATTAGGAAAGGGGAGCATCTTTTCTGTGGTTATAAATAGCTTATATTTCTTCTTCAATCATTGCTCCATTGGCATATACACACATACATATATATGAATATACATAAGTGCATATATGTGTATGTGTGTATATGCACACAGATGCATTGCATGAGCACACGTGTATACATGTACATATGTAATCTTACAGTTATGTACAAGCCAGTTCATTAACCCACTATTTTACCTGGTCCACTGAGACTTTTACTAAGCACATCCTCTGACTTTATGCCCTTAGGCTTCTGCTTCCAAATAACTTGATCCAGTGAAGCCTAGTTAGTAGTATATCCTGGTTGACCTAATCACAACACAAGAAAAGCACATTCATGAAAAATAAATAGTTTATTTAAACTTAAAGACTTAATTGCTTAAGTCAAAACCTTTCATTAATTTAAAGTAGCTGATCCATCCTGGTCTCTCCTCTTTAGATCTCATTTCCAGTATTCTCACTCTCAAACATCAGTGACAATGTACAACTATCATAAAGGAATAAAATATTGTTTTTTGTGTTTTTAACTTTTAAAAACATTATATATTCACAAAGTGCAAGAAAGGGACAATAGACCATTCATGAAAACAATCTTTATTATTTTCAATTTGTAATATCAAACAAACCAAAAAAGAGCTGCAATATACATGTTAGAAGAAAAAATAATGGGTTAAGTAATAGCTAATAAAGGTAACAAAAAAGCACATACTAGAACAAATCATTAAAATGAATGTAATAAAAAGCAAAGAAATCACAATCTTCATAGGAGTTTATATTGTTTTTTCCCATATTAATATTAATGTTCTCATCTATAATACTATGGCCTGTATATAATATAAGTGACTGTTATCTAGGTTGAAAGAATAGGTAGTGCATACCCTTTGACCCAGCAGTGTTTCTACTGGGCCTATATCCCAAAGAGATCTTAGAGGAGGGAAAGGGACCCACATGTGCAAGAATGTTTGTGGCAGCCCTTTTTGTAATGGCTAGAAACTGGAAACTGAAAGGATGCCCATCAATTGGAGAATGGCTGAACAAATTATGGTATAAGAATGTCATGGAATATTATTGTTCCGTAAGAAACGGCCAGCAGGATGATTTCAGAGAGGCCTGGAGAGACTTACATGAACTGATGCTGAGTGAAGTGAGCAGAACCAGGAGATGATTGTAAACAACAACATCAATATCATACGATGATCAATTCTGATGAACGTGACTCTTTCCAACAATGAAATGATTCCGGCCAGTTCCAAAGATCTTGTGATGAAGAGAGCCATCTACACCCAGAGAGAGGAATGTGGGAACGGAATGTGGATCACAACATAACATTCTCACTCTTTTGTTGTTGTTTGCTTCCATTTTGTTTTCTTACTCATTAACTTTCTTTTTTTTATTTGATTTCTCTTGTGCAGAAAGAATTGTATAAATATGTTTATACATGTTGGATTTAACATATATTTTAATATGTTTAACATATATTGAATTGCTTGTTATCTAGGGGAGGGGATGGGGGGAAGGAGGAGAAAATCTGAAATACAAGGTTATGCAAGAGTCAATGTTGTCAAATTATTTGTGCATATGTTTTGAAAATAAAAAGTTTTCTAAAAAAAATAAACATCAAAGGTTGGAAAAAAAAGAATAGGTAGGCTTTCACTTAGATTGACTGCATATAAATGCTTCATGCATTTATTTCTAGGGCTACTGGTCAATGTTAAATCTTCAATGAATTGAAATGTGAAGATTAAAAAATAGTTGTCTAGAGTTTAATCCTCTTGTAATTAAAGAATCATCAAAGTTTTGTTTTCTAAGTTTTGTTTTGTAAGTTTTGTAGTCTAAGAATTTGTAAGAAGTTTGAGCATTTTTCTCTTTTTTTCTTGTTCATTCTGGCAGTGAAAGAAAAGACAAAAGTTGCAATTAAGATGATAGCTCTTGCTTATGAAAAATGATTACAATTACTTCCCCAAAACTGAATTTTCATAGCACATAAACATTAATCTTTGTTGGCATAATTTTCTTATAATATTTGGAAATTGTTCTCTCTATGATTTAAGAAGAGTGGCAATGTATTCACCATTTATCCTATATTAATTATTCCCATGCCAAAAAACTGTGAAAGCTTTGGGGTTTTTAAAGAACTAATTAACTACTAATCTTGAATCAGTCCTATGCCCCAGGATCTCCAAACAAATTTTGCCCAAATGCCATTTGAGACTTAATCATTATCCCCAAATCAGGAACAATCATGTAGTAGTCAGTAAATACTGACTTAACATGTCCTAGGCAATAGAGATGCAAAGACAAAAAGGAACAGTCAAGGAAAACATTATGTACACATAGAAGTATCATAGAAAGCTAGTTATATATTAAATACTTTTGTGATATTGCCTATGAGTACAGGAGCCATAATATATATGAGTCACAAGAGGGCCAATGTTTAACAGGAATTATAAATAATCCTCGAAATGTAGGTAATGTGAAAGTTATCATGTTCTTAAATGTCTAATAGGAGAACATTTGATCAGAGAAGCAATGAGGAGTCTCCAGAGCTTTTTGCAAGAGACGTATGTATTCAGACTTGTGTGCTAGGTATATATCACATGTGGAGGAAGAATTTTCTAAAGAATGAATTTGAAGAAAGCCAACAATGAGAAACTATTGCAAAAAATCAGGCTAGAGATGGCGAGAGCTTGAATTAGAATGATGGTCAGGTAAGAGAAGAGAAAGGAATATATGTAAGCAAGGTAAAGAGAGGGCAGAAAGAGAAATCTGCTGACTTCCAATCTCATGTTTCCGACTCACCTTTCAGACATCACATTAAATTCAATATGTCCAAAATGTAACTCACTATCTACCTCTTTCTACTTTTTTTTTGGGGGGGGGGGAGAAAAACACCATCCTCCCAGGCCCTTAGTCTCACAACCCAGGAGATCTCCTAGATTTCTTAATATCTCTCATCCATGCCATCCTTAAGCTTTTGCCAACACCCATCAATTTTCACCTTTGTAACATCTCTCAAATACACCCATTATGCTTATGAAATGGTTACTGTCACTTCCTATATGACCCTGTTCAAACCCCTTTCCCTCTCTAAGCTTCTTTCCTTTGTGGGCTATCCATCTAACTGCAGATGTGTTTGAAAAATAAATTTTAATTCATTAGGGTTTTTTCTCTTCCTGTCTTCTTATCCTATATTATGTTAGTAAGACAATTTATGCAGTGATGATATCATTATAAAGCAAAGCATCTTTAAAAGATTATAGAACTCTGATTGATGCAAAGCTAAATCAGTGATCCATAGGACTAAAGATTAAATATGCCACTTCATATTGTAGAGAGGTCTCCTGAATGAGACATACATTTTCAACATTATTTATTAAATTTATTTTTGCAAGCATTATCTTCCGCCCTTGCTGTCTCTCTCCATTAAACATATTTAAAATTTAAAAAATATTCATAGCTAAATTCATAGTCTATTAATAATTCCTTACATTAATAATGTTAAAAATTGCACTTTGGAGATAGTTTGTCTCATTTTATTCTTGGGTTGTCTTTAATTATCTCTGGACATAAATTGTAACTGATCATATTTGTACCACAAAAATGGTTTGGAAGAGTACCTTGATTTGTTATTTTTGCAAACAATTTCTGTAAAATTGGAATTAACTGTTCTTTGAATATTCAATAGAATTCAATTTTAAAACCATTTGATTTTAGTGGGGACCATAGGATGGGGATTGAATAATACACTGGAAGTTAAGAATAATATGCTGGAGTAGAGATGGAATAATGGAAGAGAAGATTGTTCATCTTTGAGGAGTGCATTTAGGTATGTTATTAGAGCATCCTTAGTTTATCTTCAGGGTGGAGTTATCTCAGAACATTAGGCAACAGGGTACAGCTGGAATGGTGAAGTACCCATATGGGTGTGGGCTGGTGATGGGTAATGTGTGACAGAATAGCAGATTATCTATAGAAGGAGGATAGTGAAAGAAAGCTTCTACTCTTCCTTTGCAGGTGACCGATGAAGAAGGAATGATAGTACGGCATTTTTTCTCTTTTTTTTCCCAGGCAGACAGGTCAGGACAGGAGACCAATGGGAGACTGTGATGGAATGGCATTTTTCTCTTTCCTAAGTAGTGTAGGAAGGTAATAGATAAAAAAAGAAAAGAGAAAAGAATGGAAGAAAATGGAAGAGAGAAGAGGGGAGCCCATGAGAAATCCCTGTGGTATCTGCATGTTGGAAGAGGAATCTGAATTCCTCAAAGTGACTGAGAAGTGGTCAGACAAGAAGATAATTAAAAGAAAAAAAATAGAGAAAAGAACATTGTCCACAAAGAAAGGTAGCCAAGGATGTCAAAAGCTACAAGGATGTCAGAAAGGACAGGGAAAGGATTATTGAATATATGTATTCATATATACAGGGTGAATCAAAAGTCAGTGTAGCTTTAACAATTTAAAACTTTTGGAAAACCCTATATTTGAGAACATTGAGGAATTAGTTTCAGTTAAGTAGTGTGTTCAGAAACCAGAGTAAAAGGGGTTAAAATTAAGAATGGAAGATGAAGTAGTGGAGATACTTGTAGCTTTTAGAGTCCATGAGAGATATTGGAAAGAGCTCCTAAATTTTTAGAGAGTTAGGAAACTTGATTTCCAGTCCCTGATTTTATATTAACTAACTATAAGACTTTCTGAGCTTTAATCTCTTCAGAAAATGAGGGATTCATACTTGCAGTTCCAGAGGAATAAAAGGAAGCTTTGATCAGTTTCTTGTCAATTAGTGCTCTTTTCTGTGAGATAGCAAGACTCTGGAATACCCGAGTTCTTAGACTTAGGCCAAACATTATATTTTGGGTAATGTAAAGTAACTTCTTTGGGTAAAACATCCATATAAATCCTATAGTTGTTTATGGCTACTAGGATCAATTAATAACATATTTCTATGATACTTTCAGGTTTGGAAAGCTCTTACCTCATAACAACTTTGTGAAGAAGATAGGGCAATAATATTTATTTTTAATTTATTGATTACAAAACCGAGGTACATAATGTTTGATCCTTTTGTCCTGAGTCACACAGATGGGAATAGCAGAGTCAGAAATCAAATCCTTGTTCTTCTGACTCCAAGGTTAGCATTGTCTCTGTTGCTTTTCAAGTAATTGTTCATTATTTCCCTTACCCCATAATTTGTGATGATGCATTTTAATTTAATTCAAAAAGTATTTCACAGAGAATGGCAGGTATAGAGAGAAAAGACATGGAGGGGAGGGGAGAGGAGAGCTTCTGGTAATACTAATTTCACCCCCAGAAGATCATGTGTTGCCTTGGCATTGGACCTCACAATAGTCTCAATCTAAGCTATTGATGATGCAAGGAATATACTTTTACCCTTTGTGACCTTCACATAAGTTCCCATTAGTCTACCTTATAAATAAACCAAAGCCATAACTTTAAGAACCAATCTTTCTATCCTGGGGAATGAACAACAGATAATTGAAGAATGGAAACTTGGAGAGCAGGAGGATTGTAGAAAAGAGGGTTTGAGAAGAACAGATTGCCAAGGGGAAGACTAGCATGCAGAAGTCTCTAAATCCGGTGGCTAATCAAAATGTATATAATCCAAATGATTGCATTCAAGAAAAAGATCCGCTATTATGCATTGATGATTTGAATCATGATTCAATATTAAGGTAATTATAAAGAGCATTTGTTCCATTCATTCCACAGAAAAACTATGAAAATTTAAATTCTTCTCTTTCACACTATAAAGTCACTAAGTATAAAGCTCATTAGCAGATTTCCCTGGATAAAGTCCTATCAATTAGATGTGTTTATTTTCCCATTTGTCTAGTTAATATTCAAAAAGTCCCCTTTAACAGAAAAAATCCTTTGAGCGAAAACTATTGAAAACATTTTCTTGTTTCTAACATACCTAGTCTTTCAATTCTTCTAGCATATGGATGAAATACTATGGAGGTGACCCACGTATTGCCCTTGGAAGATATTCTCCTTTAGAAAAAGAAATTATGGTAAGTCCAGCAGGATTTCCTCCAGTGGGAGGCTCACTTCAGGCAAGTAGAGGAAACAGTAGTGAAAAATCCAACAGGTAGAATAATTACTTCAAAATACAATCATAGTATCTGTGAATGAAAGAGATCTTTGATAATAATCTATTTATACCCTTTTATTTTGTAGTAAGAAAACTGAGGGTCCAAAAGATTGTGTCACTTAACCAAAGTCCACGTAGGAAATAGGTAGCAAAGCTGAGGTTTGAATGTGTTTCTATTCTGGTGAAATTTGTCAACCACTTTTTTTTATGACCAAAATGTTATTTAAAAAAAAAAACAACAACTCTAAATCCAATCAACTTCAACATTTTTGGAGTGTATTCTTGAAGATCTGTGGTCTAGTGAGAAATAATAGAACACATTTAGTGATGAAGTTGGGAGGAAGGAGAGAGGACTAGCTATTTCTTTATTGTCCAAAGTCTTTTCATTATTACAAGCATGTAACTCCCTGTCCACTGTTTCTGTGGTTGTTCTGTGTGGAAAAAAAAGTGGTAGTGTTAAGTAATATATTTCACTTTAACAGCGTTTAGGTGGTGTGCATACAATAGCCACGAGAAGGCTTTTGGCTCAGAAACAGAAGGAGGAAGAGAAGATGCTGAAGGAGCTCAGGCAGAAATCACCAGATTACCAAAAAGCACTGGAATATCAAAAGAAATACCCCCTTTTAAATACAGGGAAGAAAAGTATGGAAAAAACTTGGACAGCTAAAATAATTATTTCACGAGAAGACCTTCAGGTGCCATCTAGAGAGAGGAAAACGATCAATAAGCACGTAGAAAGGATGAAATTGGGCCGAAAATTGCAAGAGGGAACACTTTCCAATGAAGCTCAAGGAAACTCATTTCTACCAACTGTAACTCCAGATTCCAAATCAGCAAGTCAAAAAAGAGATAGTTATGAAGAAAACTCAAAAACAAATAAAACAGAAATAAAAATGGAGGTAACTTTCAAGACAGATGAACCCAAAAGGACCATTGTAAGCAATCCAAATGACAGCGGTCCAAATGACAAGCAAACATTTGACATAAGAACAAAAGCAGAACGCAAGATAGCAGGACACACAAATCGTACACGTTTCCTACCTACGGATTTCCCTGGTGATCTGCTTTTCTTAAATCAAAACTATAAGTCCACAAGAATTCATCTCAGTCCTAGCATGAAGTCATTCCTCTTGAACAAAGAGGGTCAGTGGAAAAATTGTCTTCAATATCCTTTCGAAGATTCTCCTCATTCTTAAAGCTCTCTCTATTTCCCAGCTTAACACTGTGTTCAGTGAGGGTATTTGTTATTTCTGATGATTTCTGGTTTCTTTCCTCACTTGCACACATTTCTGGCTAGAATCTTGGTTTCTCCATTTGGAACTTCAGAATCATCATAACATATTCACTAGGAGTTCCTGCCACTGATAAATTGCATGGTTTTGAGCAATCCACTTCCCTTACTCTTGGAGGAGGGATTAGTATCCTTCTCTACAAAGCAAGATTGTTGTTTGTCCTTCGTTCTTGAATAGGACCCTAACATCAGGGAGGGGATGCCATGACATGCAAGTGAACTGGGTTTAAATGAAGGAGGGACTGTGCAAGGTCACATGCCTCCTTTTCCCCTCCAGAGCCATCAGTGTCCAGTGACTAGATAGAGAGTAGGATGACTGGAGATGGCCTGGATGCAGTGGGAGACACTGACTTTTTTAAGCTAAGATTTTCAGCAGGTCTCTGATTAAGGCTGCACCCATTCAGTGATTAAGGCTAGTGATTAAGCAATTGAGGCAAAGAATTTCCTCTTTCATCTAATAGAAAAACAAAACCCAAATGTAAATAAATAAATCTGGGAGAGGAAAATCCTCTGAGTTTCTGGCCAAAGCAGAGAGAACTGCTATTTACATTCCATCTGAGTCAATTGGGACCCAAACAATAACCAAATGGGGCTTGGTCAGAGAATCAGATTGGTTTTGGTTTAAGCCGAGGTCCTTAGATTGCACCGAATGATCTCTGCCTTCCAGCTCTCACATTCTATGGCTATAGGGTGGTCAGACCTAGAGTAATTTGGATAGGCTAGCAGAACATTAGTGAGAGGTTGGATAAGATACCAGACAGGATACCAGAATTCTGACTGGCCCTCTCTCATTTACTGACCTCAACCTCCTACATAGCTGTTGCGTTTTAAATAACTTGATTCCAGACATGACAGGACTGGAAGAGACCTTAAAATAATCTAATCCAAAACTTTCATTTTACAGATGTATATAATGAGGTCCAGATATTTGAAATAAGTTGACTAAGACTATACAACTATTATGTGATACAACCCAAACTATAGCCTACTCTTCCCAGTTCTTAAGAACCATGGATTCACATCTGCCTCTGCCAACAACTCTCTGACCCCAGCAAAGTGTCTCCTCTCTGTTTTGCAAGCTCCTTCACTTGGCCAGTCTAATAAACCATAGACATCTTGTAATTTGGATCCATAGATGGAATTTCTGCTTCAAGAACTTCTAATCCTTTGTGTTTTCATACATTACTTTAAAAAAATTATTGTCCAAAAACCTAACTTTCCTGGTAATTATTAAACAAGTTAGGAAGTGCAGAAGAACCTCTGGAATCCGCTAGTCCATCCCCTTTATGTTTTATAGATAAGGAAACTGAAACAAGTAATTTGTCCAAGATCACACAGTTCAGTGAGTATCAGAACTAGGATATGATTCCATTCTCTGACTTCAAATTTGGCCTTCTTTCCTTAGTAGCATGCATACTTAAGCTTTAACAAAGCCCTTTCCTATTATTTTATCATCCATTAGAAAAGAATTGTTTTGACTTTATCATAATCCACTTTACCAGTCAAAAAAAAAAGTGCATTCTCATGTATGCAAATTTCTCAAACTGCCATTGTTTTGTTTGAATTAATAGACCATAATGGCGCAGTCATTTATAGACTTAATGAAAACAAAAAGTCAAACTGAAAGTCTGACTTTGGGTTACCACATTCTTGAACTTCAGATTTATCATGTTTGAAAAAAAAGGTATCAGAACAGATCATTTCTAAATTCTCTTCCAACATAATATTCTAAGGTTGCAGAAGCACATTAAGCATCCACCCATTCAGGCAAATTGGTCATTCACCTATTTGTCTCATTGATCATCACTGATCAACAGGGGACTGAAGTTGTGCCAGGAAAGTTAGTCTGGGATATAGCAACTAGAACAGGAGATAAAAACAGAAGATATAAAAAGTGAAAGAGAAGACAGGATAGAGAAATACCTGGGGAACAAAAAGCCCACAGACATAAGAGGAAGATAATAAATTTTGCAAAGGTGAAAAATCCAATCTAAAGTCAATACCAGATTATTCAATGGTTATATGTAATACATTAATTTATTGTCACCATTCAAGAGACAAAAATACTGTAAGGATTCCTTTACCTATTTTAAACTAATTGTTTTCTATATGATTGCAAATTCTGGAAACTAAACTGACTTTGTTCAGAAACAAATTCCAACTTCATGAGGAGATATCCTTGCTCTCAAGTCCAACTAATTTTTGCACCCCATCTCCTTTTTTAATGATTTTTTTCAGAAGGAACACATTTTCATTCCTAGCAGCACAGTGATCCCAAGAAGGAACCTGTATCTTCTTCCGTTTTCATGAGGAAATCCACTGATCATGGCTGCAAATCAAGAGGGAAAATGTCATTTACTTAGCTGTAGTTGATACCATGATGGGAAATCAGAAAATTAGTTGGCTTTAGCTGTTTTCTGCCCACTGGATTTTTAAAAATCAGGGCCTAGATACATACTTAGGGTAATGAGTAGGAAAGCTCTTTCATCCAATGAAAGGGCAGGGGAGTTCTTTAAACCATTTATTCCATTGCTTCTTTGTTGTTGTTATTGTTCCAAGAAATCAGTAAGGCCAGATATGAAAATGGAAATAATAGTGGATTTGCATTTGGAAAACCAGGGTTTCAGTAACAAATTTCAACATTTTGAATTCTAGACTTAGGTTAAAATTAGTGACTTGCCTACCTGAAGACAAGTCACTGAAGTTTCTAGATATCACTTTTCTTACTGGTAAAATTGTAATAATATTTATTATCAAAGTGGATGTGAAGAAACAACTTAAAATATTGTAAGAAGGAATGAATAAATAAAAAAGCATAAGCCAAACAATTTACTAAACTCTGGGGGTACAGATATAACAACAAAGGCAGTACTTACACTCAAAGAACTTATATTCTAATAAAGAAAGATAATATTTATAGGGGAGTGATGGCCAAAGAGGGACACTTTGGTAAGGAATGATACAGTAATAGTAAGAGGGTGGATTTAAAAATCTAACCCAGGAAATGTGGTAGAGTAGTTACCAAAACTAAAGGATGTGGGACAGGAAAGGGTATGTATTCTGTGGTAAATTGGTTGGTAAGGGTGTCAAGGAGATAAGACAGAGAGTAGGAAGTAAAGGGGAGCTGGAGCTTTTGGAGGGGCTGGGATTTTTCTGAAATGGTGGGGGAATAGGCATGGTAAACATTCCAATTTTACCAATGAAAAAGATGAAACAACCCACTTTAGATATATGAATGATCATTTTGGCAGCAATAATTGGGAATGTCATAAATAAAAAAAAATTCCCAATAAATATTGGGAATGTCATAAATTCTTTGTGACATTCTTCTTGCAGCAGATAAGGCTTGAGTTGAAGTTTGTTGGAAGCCAGAGATCAAGAGATCAGTGTACTTTTATGCATGGAGACAACCAATGAAAGGGCAGGGATTCAGAAGATGGAGGTTCAGGTGGGTCCAACAGCAAGGAAGACAGTGCTTCTGGATCATAGAGTTCATGGAAGGGATGAATGTGCAAGAAGACTAGAAAGGTAGGAAGGGTGTGGGTTATGAAGAGTTTACACAGTGGCAGATGCATTTCTATTACCAGTTTTTTCCCACAGAGATGTGTTCCTCCGTGAACGAATTGGTCCCACAACAACATCCAAATTGTCCCACTCAGGGTGTGTTTCTCGCTTAGATCTCAGTGTGCAACCTTGTAAGCACTTCGAGGAGGCGTCATCTGCTCTGCATATTACCATTTGGCATTTCAGATAAACGGTATCATGTTGCTTAAGAAACTTGAAGGCATTGAACTTAAACTTGACAACATTTGGGTTGGGAGAAGAGTAAGCAGTATAAGTGGAGTCTGTTACACATCTGGAAAATAAAATTAAAAAGAGATGAGACATCTTTGATTTTAAAATAAGGGGAAATCTGAGATGAAACAGTCTGGAGCACACTGTGACTTGATATTTAGTCGCAGGAATCTGCATTTGTAACAAAAGACATAAATCTTAACTAAAGAGGATGATGAATGCAAATAAAAGTTGGGAAACATTCCACTCCAACTCCCCATACCAACCTACAAAGGTACCACTAAATTTCTAGTCATCCATATTTGAAACCTCACAGTTATTTTTTTTGCCTCTCCTTCTGATAACTCCTCTATTCTCATGCTTTCAAGTATTTTATCTCTGTAGATGACTCCCATGACTCTCTAATTGACCTCAGTTTTTATTATATGTACTTCATCTCCTTTATAGGAAGATCATACTTTCCTAAAAATCAGAGATCATGTCTTCTATTTGTATCTTCTCCAACAATGTATGCAAGGAATATAGCAGGTACTCAATAAAATATCAATGAAGAGGAAGACAATCTATTTCCTTGGATCTCTCTGGATCCAATCAATCTCCATGTCCTAGCAATTCACTTTTTGTTAAATGATTTTCTCATTCTTTTCTCTTAGTTTCCATAGCCACCACTTTTTGTTCTAAGTCCTCATGATTTTATGCCATTTAACATATTACCAGTTTTCTAGCTGGTCATCCTGATTCCAATCTTTTTCTTCAAATTTACACATAACATTACTCCCAAATTGATGTTTCTTTATTGAGTCACTACTCTTCAATCAAAACCTTCAAAGATTTTCCATTGCTGCTAGAGAAATATTAATTTTGATGAAAGTTAGTCTTAGTAAATTTTATTTTAATTTTTTTGTCAAATGTATCAAATAGTTATATTGATTCATTTCCTTTTTGTTAATAAAGTTTGAATTCAGATAACTGATTGTTTGAGGTTCAATTGAATTTATTAAGTACTCATAAAAGGCAGTGAGCTCTGACAGTAAGAAAATTCACATCCTAGTCTCTACTTGACCATTTGCTACCTATATGACCTTATGGACATTATTTCATTTCTCAAAGCATCAGTTTCATTCTATCTAAAATGGGGAAAATATTTGTACTACTCATGTCACAGTTTTGTCGTGAAAAAATACTTCATAAAAGTGGACATACAACCTAAATGTTAACTGCTGTCATTACTGCTATTACTAATTAGAAAATTTTTACAAGAATCAAGTTGACTAAATTTGATTTCTTTTTCAAATTGGTTTTAGTGTATGAAGATAGCAAACAAAATTCCACTTGATTAATCTTCAACTTTTCTTGATTATAATCCATAAGAAATTTTTAAGAATTAGCCACTATACAAAGCTCTTACCTATGTCGAATTAAATCATAGGTCACAGTATTAAAATCATCAGCAAAGGGAGAGGCCACACAAGTATCTACTGAAAGCACCAGATTTGGGTCAAAGTGACTCAGCCTGAGTTGAAAGAAAACATCCTTGTTGAGTTCTACATAGTATGGGGATTCAGTCACTGGATGTTCAAACAATGGCGATTCGTAAAATGAGACCTTCAGCCCATAGTGGCCATATTGATGTCTGGAAATATCAATGGAGTCAGCTGCCAAGTATTTGACTTCTACCATGATATTCTTATTCATTCTGCAGGAGAGATGTAAGTGAAAGTTCTTTAGCCTGGAAATGACTCCTTTGGATTGGTTTGTGGAAATCACATTGGAGTAGATGATGGTGTCATCTTTTTCCTTACCAAATCAAAGACAAAAAAAATAAAGCAAGGTTTTAAAAAGTATATTTTATCAAAAGAGCTAAAAGTATGAAGTTATAACAACTCAATCTGAGAAATTCAAGATTTTAGCTTTGAACCTAAAACTCCACTCCAGCCTTTTTGATGACTATCACAATGATGGCTTTTTGTTGTCTTGAACTGGACTGTGACAAAGAAAACCTTTACCTTATTTCCCTTTGTCTCTTTTCCCTTCCAGCTCCTCTTTTTTTCTATTCTATTCTTCAAGACTGGGAGTATATATAAATAAGACCTGATTCTTATAGACCAGCCTCTGGCTTTTCAAAGTCTGGATTTTGCCAAAAGTTGCCTTGAAAAGCTAATAGCAAAAAAAAATGTTTTCCTTCTCTTATAATATATAATTATATATAATTATTTTTAAGAAAAATATTTAGGAAAGAAAACTTTTAGGTTGAGAGATGATATGTTGTTTTGCTTTCCATTTTTCATGTTAAAGAAGAGAGCAAAACTATCCAAAATATCACTTGTATAAGGTTTAAGAATGTACAAGGTAAGACAATATGAGAGAATTTCTATGATGCATTCATAAATATTAACCTTATTGCTATACAATCCCAACTTATACATAGTATTTCTTCCAGAAATCACTGTGTACTTTTAAGTCTTAGTTATTTATGTTCCAAGATGATAATTATTTTTCAGTGCAATAACATTACATTATTTTCAGAATGCAGTTTTTCAGCTACAAATGAAAAAATGGCAACAAATGAAAAATGGCAGCTACAAATAGAAAGATATTTTTTCAGCATCTGAAGAACTGAAAGCTGTTCAAGGGGCTGACCCTTTCAGTGGCCAATGAACAGAACCCTCATTATGATATATCATTCAATTAATCAAAAAACATCTAATAAGTGCCTGCTATGTAGTTGCACCTTGAAACATCCAAGTTCATTACAATTAAATCCTATACAATTAACAAAGCCTCTATGGCAGACATAACTTTAAATGCAAGGATAGAAAGGCAGTCTTACCTTTTTGGAAGAAAGGTACCAAAAGTAGGCACAGACTATTAGTATCTATTCTTTGCTTAAAATACCTTAAAAGTTATTCTCTAAGTTTACACATCTCTAAATCTTATGAAAAATGTTGTTTTAATGCCCCAAGAAAATGTAACCTGACAATGTCCGGTGATATGATATTTCATCCTCAATGTCATGATCCTGTGTATTTTATTCTGTTTGATAAAGCTGCTGCTGAACCAGAAGGGGGTATTATGTCTTCTGTGTACCTTCGAGAATGGAGTCCTGATGTAGGTTGATTACTATGTGTGAACTGTTAGTAGCCAAAGCCAAATTTGTTAGTAGGCAAATTCAATTTTTTGCCTTTCAGTGTGATTTTATATTTTTTCTATAATACCTTCATATTTTAATCACTATGCAAGGCTTTTCAGCTTGAAAAAAATATACATGTGTATCAACATATATTGCAACTGAATTTCATTTCCTAATTATATTTTTCCTGAGGTTAATGTTTAAATTAGTTGTCATTTTTGCAGAAAAATATTAACTAATGGGAGGCATAGTAGTGTTAAAAGTATAGAGGGATTCTTAAAGGTGAGTCTGACAAATAATTCTCATAAAGGGAAGCTTAAAAAGGAGGAACAGTGGTGTATGGAAAACAACATTGAATATGGAATAGGGAAAGCTAGGTTACTGACCCAACTCCACTATCTATTAGCCTTGTGCCCTTTGGCAAGATGGGATGTAGTAGAAAGAATATTGGAATTAGAATTTGAAGACCTGAGCCTGCTTCATGGCTGTGATACTAGTTGTATGACTTTAGGCAAGTTGTTTATTTGTTCCAAGACAAATACTTGTTTTATTTACCTCACAGGATTGTTGCATGAAAAGTGCATTGGAAACCTTCTAAAACAGCATAAATGTGAGCTATTATTTATCAATCACTTCACTCAGTCTCATATAATAAAGTAGGACCTAATGTTTTCAGGAGTCCCTGTGACTTCTGATGTTGTCTAATTCTACAGTTTAGAGAACTGATTGTATTAAAACTCGATTGTACTTCAAGTTCATGATTTCTCACCTGTATGACAGTTCCACAACTATTAAATGGGATGCTGAATATTATGTAGTTTGGGATGATTTCAGGCTCACAGGATGAGTTGTACAAAGATATGTTCTGAGCACTGTAACCTAGTGACTGAAGATATTGCTCATTGACTGCTGCATACATCTGATCTTCTGTGCATGATAGTGCTAGTATAGAAGAAGAAAATGTATTATTTAATGTATTATTTAACAGTATGTATAATAAAAATGTATTACTAAATAAATGTATTATTTTTTTAAAAAATTGGGGGGATGAATGTATGGACATGAGTCCTGAGTTCTTGCTTAAGCTCTGCTGCTTGCTACTCATGTGGTCTTTGTAAAATTATTTAATTTTTCTGAGTTTCAATGACTGTCATTGTTCAATGAAGACAGTAACATGCATCTGACATAGGATTTTTGTGAGGACTGGTTGGAGTCATATGAGATTATTGTGAATAGATCTGAATTTGGAGTCAGAAGGACACAATTTAAATCCTGGCTCTTCTAATTACTATTTGTATGACCTTAGACAAGCTATGTAAACTCTCTGGGTCTCCATTTTCTTGTCTGTCAAATGAGGGGGTTTGAATAGATGAACCCTAAGTTTTACACATGGGGAGTAAATAAAGTATTGGACTTGGATTCGTGGAAGGTCTGAGTTCAAATCCTGATTCAGATATTTGACTAAGTTAAATGAACAAGTCATTTAATCTCTCTTTGCCTTAATTTCCTCATATTTTAAATTAAGTGATTAGACTCATTGATCATAAAATCTTTTATTGCTGTTAAATCTGTGCTCCTAGATATTAGAATAATCTTTGAAAATTATACATCATTAATGAAATATAAGAAAAACAAATCCACCACCAATTATGATCAAACCAAATACAGAGGTTGCCTGCTACCTGTTTATCAATGCTTAGAATTAGGAGCACTGGACCTGAGTGACAGGCAAATTTTCTTATCCAGGCAAGGTTGAAAACTCTTGTTTCTGATGAGAAATGCTAACTTTACTTCTAGATCTGAATGGTGCCAAATTGGAAAAGGATATTTTTACAGAGACAAGGAATTGCTTCTTTGGATCAAGAAATAAGAACAAAAATTTGGATTGCACTCTTATGATCCTGTTTGAGGTGCTAAATCACACCAAATAATTTATAATCTGTATCTTAACTTAAAGCTAACAATAGTCACTTAGCTCTGAGCTCCATTATAAGGAGGAGGAATTGGGAATAAATGATTGCTATGATTTTTCTGGGTATGTTATAGAGAAAACAGTAGGGTTTATCAGTGGTATAGTGCTAGTGTCCTGATCAACATAGCTACATTCTCCTAATCAGTCTCATCTCTACTGAGATTTTCCTGAAATCCTCATCTAGGTTTATGAATGAAATAACAAGAGCCTCAAATAAATGTATAATATGAATGCATGAAGCATCTGTGATTTCAGCGGCATCCATAATGCCAGATGTAGGAGTTTCTTAGCCTGTTTCAAATCTAAACCCCATATATATTTCAATAAACGAATTCTAGGGAGTTGCTATCATTTGTAAAACACATAAAGATTAGAAGACTTATTTAGAACAAAACTATTAAGTGTCAGAATCAAGATCTGAATCCAGGTCTTCCTGACTCTTAAGTCTAACAATCTGTCTATTGAGCCATGCTGACTACACAACATGAATATGGCTGCTTAAACTACAGGGTTTATTCTGAGGAAGTATGACATTATGGAAAGAGTTATGAATATTGTATCTGAGTTTCAACAATATCATTACCATTTGCTAGTTATATAATTCTGGACAGAACACTTTACCACTTTAATCTCAATTAAATCATCTCTAAAAAGAGAATAACAACACTTAATGCTATCTCAAAATTACTAAGGAGCAAATGAGGCAATATATGTAAAGAACTCAGTAATTTTAAAGTGTTGTATAAAAATGAACTGCTTTTGCTATTATTTCAACTAAATATTGCTTCTCTGAAGTTGGCCACTTAATTTTTTTCCTCTCTTCTGTTTCCTTTCTCATCCATCACGCAAATTTCCCAAGCTAAGAAAAAGGGAAGGCATGCAATGTCAAGAATTTGGACTGAGCCTTGATCTGTGAACATTCCTCTAAAACAGATAGTTAACCTAGATATGAATATGAATTGTAAATGAGGTAGTTTTGTTTCAGTTTGTTATTGTTTTTCTCTCCCCATACTTAGGCAACCTGAGATTGGTGGGGTAAGGAAAGAGTAGGGGTGGGGAGACATAAACATCTTTTTCTCCCTTGCCTGTGTCATTATTATTCTGTGGAAGAGCAAAAAAAGAAGCCTGGAATCCAGATTTGATGACAAATGAGTCACTAGAAAAGTGTACTTTCATCTTGTTGGAAGAAGACAAAAATGTCTCATTGGAAGCATCACAGAAACGCCCCAGAAGATCAGTTGAGCTCTGGGATCCATCAAAGATGTCAACATGACTCGAAGAACAGCTAAGGGAGTGTTCATCCCTGTGAAGTTGAAATTAAAATATAGGTTATGTCATCATCACTTAGACATTTGAGATATTCATATATTAGTGGCCAAATTGTTCATAAAGAATAGTATTATTTAGCATGGTGGAGCAAGCCTGTAATTCCTACTAGTGGGGGAAGTTAAGGATGGTGAGTTGCTTGAATTTAGGAGTTCTGAGCAATAAGGAGTTCTGCAATAAGACTAGCTTATTAGGAGTCAAGTTGAGAGCAGGATGGTGGTGGTAAATATACTAGGTAAATATAAAAATACCAGGTATATCAAAGGTACTAAATACTTTTGAATTTGTCATTGTTTTCATAATTTTGCATTAAAAATTTATAATATATAAATATATATTTTGCTTTAAATATAATTTTGCATTAAAAAATCCTTCACAAAAAAAAAATCCTTCACATAATTTATTATATAGCCCTCAACAGCAACCCTTCAAGGTAGCCAAAGACAGATATTCTCATTTCTATTTTGTAGATGAACAACCTAAGCCTCAGAGAAATTGAGTCACATGGCTAATAAGTGATAAAGCCAGGATTTAAACTGAAGACTTGAATTGAAAATGTCAAATTCAGTGGACTTTCTATTATACTACAGAGACTTTACCTCCCAAAGCCCTGATCGCTATAATAGAAAAGTGGAAGATCTTCCTCTGCTCCTTAGAGCAACAGTTAACAGACTTTTTAGTCTGAGGATTCCTTTATTCTAGCAAAAATTATTGAGGACCCAGTTTTTTGTTTAGTGGGTTATATTTCTTCATATTTTCAATATTAGTAATTGAATTATTTTGGTATTACTATGAAAGTAGTTTTGCCCTAATAGCTACCATGAAATATCTGAGGTATTCCCATGAGTTCACACTTTTAGAATTTCTGCCCAGGAGAAAGATTTGTATTCTTTGGTATCAAGCTCTTAAAAATAATTGCCTTTATTTTTTTTGAAAATTATTTGCCTTTAAAAAACAATCTAAATGCTTATTCTGGGGTCATATTCTTTAAAGAACTAAACTGGGTTATTTTGGGTTATTGACTAAACTTAAAAAAAGATTAATTCTCCTGATTCTTTGCATAGGTGGGGTAGCAGGAACACTAAATATATTGTAAGATTTTTTTTTGATGTATCAGTTTTGTTGATTTTTTTCCTTGTTTTCTTTTTCTTTTTTTATTAGAAGGGATGATTTTCGAGAAAGGGTGGGAGAGAAATACAGTGAGCAATATAAGTGGTGTGAAAACAAAACACATTAATAAAAATTTACTTTGAAAAGAAATAATCAGATAACTTCAATATAGGGTACAGGCAAAGCAATGGAGCCCTCTTCTCCCACAAGCCAGTACTAGAGAATGAGACCATTGTAATTTTATGCTAGAGTTAAACCCTACTACCTTCCTCAAACTTATGCTCTGATTCCCTCAAAATCATTCAGCAGAGCAGAAATGAATGGGGAAGACCCATTTTCCTTGAGCTCAATACTCCCAACTTCAGGTTTCTTCTTCTCTACCTCCTCCAGGACCTCAAAGTTCCTCAGAATCATAATATTCAAAAAACACTGCTGTAAAAATTCTTCCAAAGGCAAGAGCTCCAGCTTGAAACCTTCCCTGAAGAGTCCCACCACCTTTCTTCAGAAGTGTTCAGCAGCTATCAGATTTGCCCTTGCCTTAGAGATAAAACCAATATATTTTTAAAATCCATTTCTTTACACTCTATTAAAATAATAACAATACAAGTAGCTGTAATGTGTACATACTTATTTAATATATGCATTAGAGGGTTAAAAACCAAAGAACTACTTGAAATCCAGGGGGAAGTTCACTACCAAATGGGATAATTAGAGTGGGAAAACTAGAGATAGTTTATTAATGGAGCATCCTTCCTGGGCACAATTCCTGACTAAAATTCCACCATTAGTGATCCCTCTAGTCCTTGGTGACTAACGTTGCCCTGTCAGAAGACTATACATTGTCATTAGAAAATTATACAAATTCATTAGTCTATCTATTACAGGAGATCACTGAGGTCCCCTTTATCTTCCCTCTTTTGACATGAGTTAACTCCATCTTAGAAACTGGCTCCTACTCTTCTCATAGGGATGAGTCACAATCTCTTATTTGCTTTTGTGCCTTCAAACCTTCTTCATCTCAGTCCATGACACCCACTGATAAATGGACTAAACCATGATAAAGTTCTCTAGTGATTCTAAAATGCAGGCAAACTCACAAGCAAGACTAATGTAAATAGAAATTCTTACTTTTTTAGAGTTCAAAAGATTTGATAATTGTGGGGGTAAGATGGGAGTAGCTTCTATTCTGTAACAAATTTTCCTACAGCTAATTGCATCTATGTTTTCTGTTATCAACTAGAGCTTCTGATGATCTGACTTGTAAATGCAAGTGGTACAATTATCATGATTATTATTGTTTTGCCACAATATCCTGAGAGATGGGCTAGTATAGAAGACAGCATCAGACTGGGAATCATCAGATCTACTTTGTAGTTATTGAGCCGATTGCATGACCTTGGACAAATCACTTCTGAACAACAAAAATCATGGTACCATAGATTTAGGGCTAAAAGGTTATTTAGTGCAATCCATTTAAAATGGAGGAATCTAAGACCTACAAAAGATAGACTTGCTCAAGAACCTATCCAGTCTAATTACTCCATTTGGTAATAACCTTCTCCCTTGGATTTCACAGTTATTTATCTGGGTTTTAACCCTCTAATGCATACATTAAGTTATTTGGGTTTTACCCCTCTAATGCATACATTATACCTACCTGTATTGTTATAAGACTCTTAATAGAGTGTTACATATGTTATATGTAACAGAGAAGGCAGATTTGAACAAGGTGTTCCTTGTTGTCCCTTGCTGTTCCTCAAATGAAAATGGACTAAATGACTGCTAACGTTTCTTTAACATTATTAATCAGGGAAAGCAGAAAAGGATACATGAAGAGAATTTAAAAGTGTCAAGAACAATTTTTCTGGCTTCACAATTTTGCTGAGGGTTATAATTCCATATGTCAGAAGGCAACTAAAATCAGATTTTCCCATTTGGCCAATTTTAACTTTATTCCTCCTATAGCAGCACTATAAAGGAATTGGAGTTTCCATATGAATAATCTAGGACAATGAAATGCAAAACTCAGCTTTCCAAATCTGGTTAAAAAAAAAAAAACAACATTCAAAAAACAAATTAAGATCCTCCCTGGTTAAAGATGGACTAAGAGTTTTCTTGATATCAACTTACTCAAATGTTTTCAAGGTAAGGCTTATCTGGTATGTCTTTGGTACTTCAATTTCCCAAACACATTGCACACTGTGTGGATAATTTTCCAGATATGATGGGCTAGAAAATGTTCCTTTGGGCTGGACAAGTTGGCCTCCACAAGGTAGAACAGCTACAAAGGAAAAAGGACCAATTAGCAACATGATTAAATTCAGAATTAAGCCAGTTGGAATTAAGTCCTGAACTCCATCACCACCTATGAGACATTAGAGAAGTTATTCTCCAGGGCCTTGTTTTACTCATATGTAACACAAGAGTTATCAATAAAGCATTTTTTTAAAAATTAAGTAAAGTGGTGGTAGCTAGGTGGTGCAGTGGATAGAGCACCAGTCCTGAAGTCAGGAAGACCTGAGTTCAAATCTGGTCTCAGACACTTAACATTCCCTGGCTGTGTAACCCTGGGCAAGTCACTTAACCTCAACTGCCTCATCAAAAAGCAAAAAAAAAAAAAAAAAAAAAAAAAAATTAAGTAAAGTGGAAGTAAAAGTTTGTAGTTGTAATAATGTCTGACCTAAGAATTTCTTTAAAGTTTGACTCCTAAAATTGTCACCACTCTCTTATCCTTTCCTTTTTTCTTTACACAATTTTGACCAGAGTAATACTCTGACTGGCATTTGTTGCTTGGCTGAATTGAAAGGATATTGTTTATTAACATCTTCAGATAAATAGTTCATCTCTACCATTGACCTCTTCAGTAATATCTATAGAGTCTACTTTAAGGAAAGCCAGAATTTCACCACTGCTAATCTAAATGATAAAGCTAAAGAGTATCTCATACCAACTAGTCCAACTCTCTCATTTGATGTAAAAAGAATGTCAAGAATAAAATAACTAAGGTCTGAGATTGAAGTAAATGGCAAGCCTAAGGACTTGAATTCAGGTTCTTTGCCTCCATCACAATATGCAGTCTCTATAACAATGTCTATACTATACTGTATAATACTATATATATATATATGTATATATATAATACTGTATAATACAGTAATAATTCTAACTTATTATGTGCACAGAACCATGAAAAAGTATACCTATACAGATATGCATATTATACATGTGGAGGGGTTATCTAGGTAGTACAATGAAGTTCTGGTCTGAAGTCAAGAAAACTCATTTTTCTGAATTCAAATATAACCTCAGACTTACTAATTGTGTAACCCTAGACAAGTTAGGTAACCTTGTCTCGGTTACTTTTCTGCAAAAATGAGCTGAAGAAGGTAATGACAAATCACTTCAGTATCTGCCAAAAAATACAAACCTCAAATGAGGTCAGAAAGAATAGGGCACAAATGGACAACTGAACAACACAACCTATGTGTGAATATATCTATACACACACATACAAATTTGTATATACATATCCTATCACTTATACTACCAAAGCATTTCCACATCTATTTAGTAGAAAAGCAATATGATATAATAGATAGAGAATTGTCCTTGGAAGATCTGAATTCAAAGCCTGCATGATGGTCATAACTCTAGGTAAATCATTTATCCTCCCAATACCCCTAGACACACATCCTAAGACTCTTAAGTTGGAGAACAAGACCAAACTGCATAGGTTAAAGAATTTCTGTGTTGGGATCTCCCTACACAAATGAAATCATGGGTTTTGTCCAAATGAACTTGTAAAAAATGGATACTCTGATTCCCACTTTATTGATGAGGAACTCAGTCCCAGAGATGTTAATATCAATAACCAATTACAAAGTGTTTTGAGATTTTTCAAAATACCTTACATTTATTTTCACAGAAGCCTCATTAAGGATATGCTATTCCCATTTTATGCATGAGGAAAGTCACTCAGAAAGTTTAACTTGCCACACCCTGTATGTGTCAGAAGCAAGACTTAAACTCAGGATTTATTGATTCCAAATGAAGCTCTCTGTTGGTCATTCTTGATGAGTTCAAAGCTCTGTAGTTAAATGTAGGTAGGGACCACTAGATGGTGTCATAGTGCACAGTGTGCCAGGGCTGGAGTCAAGAAGGGTCATTTTCTTGAGTTCAAATCTAGCCTCAGACACTTACTAGCTGTGTGGTTTTAGGCACGTAATTTAATCCTGTTTGCCTCAATTTTGCCATGTGTGAAATGAGCTAGAGAAGGAAAAGGCAAACCACTCCAGTATTTTTGCAAAAAATAAAACGAAAATCAAAGGGGTCTCAAGAGTCAGAGACAACTGAAAAATGATTAAACAATAACAAGGCTACACAATTAACTGAGCCCTCCTAGAATCAGGATTATGTTAATCCCAAGAATAACACCATACTGCCTCCTACTTACCCTAATTAATAGCACAAGGGAGTAGTATTAAATGTGGTAATGGGGGAAGGGGGTAGGAACTGAGCCCAATACATAGCAACTAGAAAATTAAATAACTGATATTATTGACTCTATTATTGCACCCTTCTGCAACCCTTCATTCATCCACAAAGCTCATCAGAAATACAGAAACAATTCCTCTATTGAGACATGATTTTAATTTGATAAAAGAAGCATTACTTACTTGTTGGAACTGTGACTGATGTAGAAGCTGGAAGATCAGAACAGGAAAAGTCAGTATTAATTTAGATCATTCTTATTCATGAAAAATGTCAGTAAGCTTTACAAAAGATTTTAAGGCTTCAGATTGCAATTCCTTTCGAATAAGGAAGAACTTACATAGGCAACGATCACTTTCCCTTAATATAACCTCGTACCATACATATCCAAGTTTCTGTTTAGGCCATAATTCCTTTTTCTAGACTTCAAAATACTTTGGCACACTTTATCTCTCCCTAAGCAAGCCCCTTCCTTTCCTTTTGCTATATTTCTTACTCTTCATTTTGCTTTCCTTGTTGAAAAGCAGTTATATGTATTCACAAATTTCAAAGTATTTCCATTTTTTCTATTCCACTTCCTAGGGGAATACCATGATTGATTCCATGCTTTTCAGATGATTAGTCTCCCCCTCTCAGGGCCATCTCCTTTCTAGTTCTATGCACTATTTGTAGACTGGTTTCTCCCAGCTTCAAATCCCAGATATTCAGTGAAGATCTGGGAAGACCCCCTTCTCAACCCTTAGACACAGTTTAATTCCACAGACTTTAATTTGGCACTCCCAACATGCTACAAACTATGCATATAAAAATAAAAACAAAATAAAATAAATAAAAATAAAAACAAATCTCTACCCTCAAGGAGTTTAACTTTGCCCTCTGTCCTTCCGCAGTGGAATAGAAGGGTTACATAGTTTAGGTGAGTGGAATGAGATGAGAGTAATTAAAAGGTAAAGATCCATTGCCTACAAGTCAACTACATTGTCCATAATTCCATTGTTAAAGGAACTCATTAATTTGAAACTTGAAGGCATCTGTCATTTCAGAGGCCTATGGACAATAATAATGGAAATTAATAACTTAATTTGTTTGCAGTTAACAGCTTCTTAACAGATATTTGCAAGAATATGGTATAAAATGGCAAAGACCTATGATTAAGGTGGGAGATGGAAAAACCAGGTGCAAAGAATGGGGATTTCACTAATTTCGTAAAAGCTGAGGGTAGAATAACAGAAGTTGATTCCATTTAGGGTGGATTTGAAAAGTACTGAAAAAACATATGAGAAAGTAAATCTAGAACATGCTATCCTAGTAGTACACATATCTCATATAACAATGAACTAACAAAGATTTAGGATTTTCGTGATAAATTTCCATTTCTACCTGGGAAACAGAATTCTAAAGGAAGTTAGCAGAGTCAATCAAATTCATCAACAAAAATTCTTAATATGAGTAGGCTGCTTCAGTGCCTCAATTCACAGAGATATGAGACATTTTGATTCAGATGCCAAAGAAAATTGGGTAACAGAGTATTGCAACTTTTTAAATCATATCTTCTCTGATTTCATCTAAGATTGGCTGTGTGTCTGTTGACTAAATCTCAATAAACTTGGAATTTTTTCAATTCACTTTTTAAACCTGGAAGAAATTTCTTAGATTGTTAAGTCCCCCTAAGGCAGAGATTTTGTATCATCTTACATCTTTGTGCCTCCTAGAGTAAAGCACAAGATCTAACATATATGTACAATCCTGAATAAATGCTTGTTATGTTGAATTTTACTGTTTTTTTTTTTTTTGAGGCAATTGGGGTTAAGTGACTTGCCCAGGGTCACACAACAAGGAAGTGTTAAGTGTCTGAGACCAGATTTGAACTCAGGTCCTCCTGTACCATCTAGCTGTCCCCTGTCTTGAATTTTCCTACTGGTTGAATGGAAGTCTTCAGTTATTGATGTGACATTTGGTAATTTGTGAAGATCATAGATTCTCTGTTAGAATAGAGAAAATGAGGAGAGAGATCTGAAAAGGTCCATTCTCTCTGTTCTATTCTTCTCTCAGAGATATCCAGAGAAGAGTGAGATCTGGTCATCCAAGAGATCTGGGATAGCATGTTCTAGATTTACTTTCCCATATGTTTTCTCAGAACTTTTCAATTCCACCCTAAATGGAATCAACTTCTGGTCATCGTTATTGGCATAAAGAGAATGCTCCCAGAATAAAGGCTATGTCTATATGAAACATCAATTTAACTCATCCACTTTGCAGAATTTTCAGAGCTGGAAGAGAACACAGGAGCATTTGACCCTATCTGCTTTAAATGGCCTGTTCCATTTTTTAAATTGCTCTCATCATTAGGAAATTGTTGCTTTTATCAAGCTTAAATTTCCTTCTTTGTGACTTCCATGCTTTGCTTTCAGGTTAACTTCTGGGACCAAGCAGAGAAAAAATCTCACTCTTATTCCATGTAGTAATTCTTCAAATATGTGAAAATTGAAGCTATTGTGCCTCCTTTGAACCTTCTTTTTTCTAAGCTAAACATTACCAGTTACTTTGAGTCAGTCTTTATATGGCATAAGCTCAAAGTCTTTGACCATCTTGACTGACCTCTGGATATTCTTCAGTTTATCAGTCTTTACTAAGATGTGGCATATGAAACTGAACTCAGTAAGACTGATGGGGTCCGAGAAGCACCATCATTCTCTTATTCCTGAACAAAGTGCTTTTTTTAATATCCTGAAATATTTGGTTTCTTCTGCGAACACATATTGAAAAGTAGAGCAACTCAAATCAGATGATCCATTGTCCAGCCTATTGTCTCTATTTTATGGTTGGACATTAGATAAGACTATCCTACAACTCATCAACCCAGTGATTAAAAAAAAATCAGTAAGTCATTTTATGAGATTATTAGAGATATAGAATTGGAGATTTGGAGCTATAAGTGACCTTATAGAAAACTGAAACATTTTGAGACTGTTCCAATGAAATTTAAATCCACATTCTCTGTTAAGGACCACACCTAAGTATGAAATCTAGAAAGCCTGTAAAGGGTTAAAGGAGACTGTACCATTAAAGGGGGGGCATGGTTCTCCAAAGCCCCCACAGCTGAAGGAATGGCAAATCAGCCTTTACAGACTCAGATGTGGCTTGTGAATTAGGAATGAAATAAATCGGAGGCAAGAGGGAAGAGGAGAGAGATCAGAGAATGCAACTGCCTCTCAGTCTCCTTGTATCATTATCATCCTCTCACAGGATCTATTCTACTGGTCAGAATTAAGTCCTCAGCAGCCCCCAGCAGCCACTAGTGGGTGGCTCCTTTAACAATCCTCTCCAGATCTAACATTCTTTTTTTTTCCCTTAACCATCCTATGCTATTTGACCAATATAGGTCTAACCAAAGTTAATCCTTGGGAGAATCTATAAAGAATCATGGAGGATACTCACTTGTTCTGTTCTCAGAACTGCCCAGACACTCTGATTTGGCAGGAGATTTGAAGGAGAATTCCCTTCTCCTTCTATAGATGTTTAAAGCTTATCAATATTTAAATGCCAGCATAAGTGCCACCTCTTCAGTAACTGTCTCTGACTCCTGGTTTTCGTTTCCTTATGAATAGAAGTTATTGTGTGTCCTTTACACACACACACATTTATATATTTTTTTCAGAATTTTCAGAATCCAGCAATTTAAGGCACCTAAAGTATACATTAGACTATATATACTTCAAATAGCAGTACTCAGCAATATATATCCCTAGCATGTGTCTACTCCAGGACTGTCACTGATGGGAACTCATTACTAAATAAGGAAATAAATTCAATGTCTAATTGTTGGTGAGTTTTTCCTTATATCATCACCAAATTGTATTGTTAATCACCTTTGCATATGTATACCTATTTCCACAATTACATTTCAAGTTCCTCATTGGCAGATTCAGGCTATTTCTGTATCCCTCACATTGCTTAGCAACTCAGAGGGATTTCATAAATTTTTGTTAAATTAATGAATATGTGTTACCTGGAACACAGATATAGGATTTAGAAGTAACTTTCAATCACATCATCTGAAATATGTGTGTGTACATACGTATACATAATTATGTACATATACACATGTACAAAGGTATACATATTTATATAATATTCATGGATTCCAAAGGGCTTTATACATGATCAGACATTTCTCTTTAATGAAATTAATTAGAGGAGGATGTACAAACATCATGGAGTATGAAACTAGTGGGGGAAAGATACTCAATAAGTCTATAGCACACCAAACATCTGGATATTTAAAATATCTTAATATTGGGCTAAATATTTTATTTTTGAATGTTGATCATTCTACAGAAGTCGACTTCTCTTACACTTCTTTCCATGCTGGCACCCAAGAGCCTCCTAACTTAATCCAGAACATTCATTGATTAATCTGTATGTTTGAATGGTTCAACCTAGAAATTAATATGCTTCTAATGCACAGGTATCAGGTATCACCTGAAGCTCTCTCACACTTACCTTTCAGCTCAGCATAGTAATAGCCATCAAACCAAGTAGAGGAGTGGCTCCCATTTCTAGAGAACACAACGGTCATGATGTTTGAGGATGACTGGTATGTGAGGTAGAGTCCATTGCATACTTTCCCAAAAGAACGGGAAGTTGGGGTTCCATCAAATACTTCAACATATTCAGTGGAACAGCTTAAACTGAATGTGAAGGTAAAAAAAATACACATAATCTGTCTAATGTCATGCTCCTTAGAAAGACACTTTCTTATCTACCAGAATACTATGAGAAGTAACCCAGCACTCTTAGCCAATAAGCTGGAAATAACAGTCCCCCAAACTTCTAACCCAACTCTTGTAGCCTTGTCCCAGAAAGCAAGTCTAGAGCAAACAAAACTTAGAAACTTCCCCAACCTTGGAAACAGTTGGACTCTGTTTTGCCTCCCCAGAAGCCTCGGCTTCTAATAACCTAGAAAAGTTTTGTGTTACCCAAATCTTTGACACTAGTAAGTGGTTTCACACCAAAAATGAATATGGGTTTATGAGTGTGAAGATGCTAAGGGCCCATTGTGGTGGGGGAAATGCTATTCAGAAACAGTCCCTGACTTCATGAAAGGCAGTTTAGCTCAAAGGGACTTTGTTTCTCAAGTCAATTTATAGATTAGTTCTCATTATTCAATTACTGCATAAACATTAATATAAAAACACAATATAATGAATGACCCTCAAATCATTTCTATCTGGCATGACAGTATATGTTGCTGGAATACATTATTTAAAGCTGGAAAATAGTCAGCCAATCCAAACTCCTCATTGATCAGATTGGGAAACAGAGTCAGAGATTCGATAACAGACCCCAAATCATACAAATTTGTAAACAGCAAAGTTAGGATTAGAAGACAAGCTCTTGGAAGCTACTTCCCCACTTTTATTTCCATGTAATGAATAGCATTGGCTAATCATTATTAATTATCTACATATATTACATATGCACATGCATACACACAGACATATCACAGATACACATACCACATAATGCACACACATATATATATACATATATACATACCACAAACATATATGTCTATAAATATACTTATCCACATAAACACAAATACAGACCAAATACACCTTCCAAACACATAGGGGAGAGAGAAGGAAGACATTTCAAACCAAGATTTCTGATTTCATTGCTGTGAGGCATTCTCTTAATTAGAATTCCCTCAATTCAATTCCCTCAATCAACATAATCCACAACTTAGAATCCTAGAAAGTTGCTTGGGGACACTGAGATTTATGACCTGAATGCAAATTTAGAACATGTCAGAAGAAGCACTAAGTCTTCCTGATTCAAAAACTAACTTTCTATTCATTCCAGCACATTGTCTTTCTCCATATAGACTAACAACAATAATAAATAATTTCTATTAATAACAGCATAGTAAAATTTTTGTAGGTTTACCATTTCCATTAGTTTCAAAATATTTTCATGTAAATTATTCCATCCGCTCCTCACTATGACCCTAATGAAGTAAAGACTACTATTCATATTTGACAGGTGGGAAAACAAAAGTCCAGAGAAATTATGATGTTCCCGACTTTCAAAAATTATGTCAGTTATAGAACTGGGGCTAGAGCCCAGGTCTCTTGGATCTACAATACATTGCCCCAATAAGGAAGTTTCACTGAATGATTTAGCTTAAGGAGTAAAAGAAAGAACCAAAATAGCTTCTTGAGGGGATATATCAGTCTCCATTGATTAGTTCTATCCTTTGGCTACCTATGAGTTTTCTGTGATCAGAAAACTGCCTCATTTTATCCTTAGAGATTTTTGCATCATATCTCAATCTCTTCTGCCTGGGAATTATTGATGAGTGTGCAAATAAAGCAAAGTGGCTTAGTGGATAGAGTACTGGACTTAAGAGTCAGGAAGACTCAAATTCAAAATTTGTGTCAGACATTTGCCAATTATGTGAAATTACTTAAGCAAATCACTTAACATCTCTGTGCCTCAGTTTCTTCAGTTGTAATATAAGATTGGACTTGGTGGCCTTAAAGTCTTCTCTTAATCTATTATCAATAAATAAATATTTATTAAGTATCTACTGTATTACAGGGACTATATTAGGCACTGTGACAATATATGTTCTAATGAGGAAGATAAGTACATATGTTCCTGAATGTCTATATATAGATATTAGACCTAATTAGCTGAAAATTTACTGTGCTAGACCTTAAGCAAGTAATATCTTTAGACATTATTATTGTTTATTATTATTTTACATTATGTTGTTTAGAGAGTTTTCACATAACATTACTTCATTAACTTGCCATAACTCAATGAAATAAGGAATATTATTTCCATTTGACAGATGAGAAAATCAAGACCCATCAGTGGAAGTAATAATATTTTTCCTGCCTAATACATAAAGTTGTTGTGAGGCTCTGATGAGAACAAAAATGAAAGTCCTCTGCCAAGGGAAGAGCATTTTACAAAGTATTTTAAAACTTTGTAAATATAACAAAGTATACTGTGTTAGTCTTCTATTTCATGACAGTCAGTCAGCTAGCATTTATTCAGTACCTACTTTGTGCCAGGCATTATAAAGCACTAAATAGCATGGGGTACTGGATAAAGAACCAACCTTAAAGTAAAGAAATCTGGGTTTAACTCTTATTTGTGACACATCTTAGCTGTGTGACTGAGCAAATTACTTTAATCTCTCATCATCTCACACACCTTCTAAGTTGTTAAATAGAAAAAGAGGGGCCAGATCTGTTTTAGCAAAGAATGTTTGCTCACCAAAAGCAAAGGGATCAATGAAAGT
Source organism: Myrmecobius fasciatus (assembly GCA_023553655.1). Lineage (NCBI taxonomy): Eukaryota > Metazoa > Chordata > Mammalia > Dasyuromorphia > Myrmecobiidae > Myrmecobius > Myrmecobius fasciatus. Next base: position 59,972 of record JAJPUD010007900.1, on the reverse strand, counting down.
CACAAGTCTGGTCCCAAGCAAAATGAAACTTACTTCCATTCTTCTAAGATTTTTCATTTCTCCAATATAAGCATTCTCTCCATCAGGGCATGTCATACACACTCCTTAGGCTGCATGGCATGAGTGCTTGGGAAAAATTAAGTACCTGATGGCAAACTTTGTGGTGATGAACTTCTCAGCACCTAGTTATGGTGCTGCTTGGACATCTAAGATTCAATGTCACGGGATTTTCCTCTGATCTCTTCCAAGTTTATGTTCTTTTAAAATATGTGTTTGCTGGAACAGTCTTACCAAAAACTTCAAATTTCAGAGTTGAAAGAAAACACAGCACCTGGCACATACTACCTGCTTAATCAATTTTTGTTCATTGATTAATTCATCTTAGTGACCATTTAATTTAGTGTATATTAATCACCTCTACAAAATATCCAACAAGGGGTCTTCCAGCCTTGACTTAAAAACTTACAGTGAGGGCGTCCTCACTATCTTTCTTGAAGGCAAAAACTGCATTTCTTTCTTTCTTTAATCCTAGTGCTTAGTACAGCGACTGACATAAAGCAAAGGTTTAATGATCATTTCTTGACTAACTTACTGGCCTTCTGAGAAATACTTCCATAGCCTAATAAGTCATCCGACAAAAATTTTAGTGAAGAAATGTTTCTGTCATTAATTTCTGGGTCATAGATTTTGTGGCTAAGAATAAGATTTAAGCAATGGATACAATGGTCTAATTAAAAAAATATAAATTCTTTCCCAGAGATCCTTGTTCTTTTTTATTGCATGTTGGAAGAGATAACCAGAAAGAGAAGGAAGTCTTCCTTTGTGTTCTTGGTTGGGTCTTCTCTTTTTTAAAGCCCTTCATATTCTATCCCTTCTTATCCTTCCAAGTCTTCTCACACTCCAGTCTCCTCCATACCTTCAATGATTCAAAGACATTGTCCTCTGCTTTTCCTTGAATGTGACACTCAATATCCTTGCTCTGAATTTTTTCTCTAGCTGTCTTTCATACTTCCCTTTCCATCCCTGCCCTTGAATTCTCTAGCTTCCTTCAATCTCAGCAAAAGTCCCACCTTCTCAATAAATTGGGGAATCATTTTTACATTTAAAGGTTCTGATAAAGACCTCATTTCTAAAATACATAGAGAATTGACTCAAATTTATAAGAATTCAAGCCACTCTCCAATCAATAAGTGGTCAAAGAATATGAATAGACAATTTTCAGACGAAGAAATTAAAACTATTTCTAGTCATATGAAAAAGTGCTCCAAATCACTATTGATCAGAGAAATGCAAATTACGACAGCTCTGAGATACCACTATACACCTGTCAGATTGGGTAAAAGATAATGATGAAGATTATGATGAAGATAAAGGAAAAGTAATGATGAATGTTGGAGGGGAGGTGGGAAAACTGGGATACTGATACATACATTGTTAGTGGAACTGTGAACAGATCCAACCATTCTAGAGAGCAATTTGGAACTCAAAAAGTTATCAAACTGTGCATATCCTTTGACCCAGAAGTGTTTCTACTGGGCTTATATATCCTAAACAGATCTTAAAGGTGAGAAAGGGACCCCCATGTGCAAAAATGTTTGTGGCAACCCTTTTTATAGTGGCTAGAAACTGGAAACTGAATGGATGCCCATCAATTGGAGAATGGCTGAATAAGTTATGATATATGAATGTTATGGAATATTATTGTTCTGTAAGAAACGACCAGCAGGATGATTTCAGAGAGGCTTGGAGAGACTTGCATGAACTGATGCTGAGTGAAATCAGCAGAACCAGGAGATCATTATACACGGCAACAAGACTATACGATGATCAATTCTGATGGACATGGTTCTCTTCAACAATGAGATGAATCAAATCAAATTGTTCAGTGATGAAGAAAGCCATCTACACCCAAAGAGAGGCCTGTGGAATCTGAGTGTGGACCACAACATAGTATTTTCATGCTTTCTCTTGATGTTTGCTTGCATTTTTTTTCTTCTCAAGTTTTTTTTTCTTTCTAGATTCAATTTTTCTTGTGCAGCAAGATAATTGTATAAATATGTATACATATATTGAATTTGCCATATATTTTAACATAGTTAACATGTATTAGATTTCCTGCCATCTAGGGGAGGGGTTGGGGGGGGGGAAAGGGAAAAATTTGGAGCAGAAAGTTTTGCAAGGGTCAATGTTGAAAAATTATTTATGCATATGTTTTGCAAATAAAAAACTTTAATAAAAAAGAAAAAAAATCCTACCTTCTAAAAAGTTCTTCCCAACCACTCTTAATTCTAAGACCTACTCTCTTAGAATAACTTCAATTTATCCTGTACACATTTTGTTTGCACATTGCTCTTTCCATAGATTGGGCTCTTTAAGAGCAGGAATTGTCTCGATTTACTATGTCTCCCCAGTACTTTTAGCATGGTATTTGGCACATAATAGAAACTTAATACATGATTATTGACTGAGTTACTGACATCTATTACAGTTTGAAAATGACCATGATCATTCTCTGATGTATAAAATAAGGTACAGTAAAAGGAGTCTTTCTGGGCTTTGGAGACTCTAAAATCATAAAGTCTTAGAAATGGAAGGACCCCTCTGGGACACCTAGACTAATTACTTGCCCAAAGGAGAAATCTATTGTATTTCTGACCTAAGAACCTGAGCACTTCCAGAAATAGAAAATTTCCCTCTTATCAAGACAGACCATTCTTTGTTTTGGAATAACAAATATGTTCAGATATTTTTCTCTGTATCAAGCCAAAAATCTCCTCCATAGAACAATAAAGGCATGCCATGATAAAGGCCAGGTTTCAGATCAATGACTGGTAGGCTGGTGCTCTGAAAATATTAGTATCTCTTGAACATTATTTTGAAGGGAAGATGAAGCCAAAGGAGAACTGCTTTGGAAAATCTATTTATTTGACAACAATATACAGACAGTAGACCTTGGTTTCACCTTGTTCTTTCTCCATTGACAGCCCTTTCACCAACCCAAACATCCTCCTATGTTCTGGATTATTTCCAGCAAACTTTCCCTTGCTCCCTTTCCTCCTGCCCCAATCCCATTTCCTGATTTTGCACTTACCTCAACCAAGTGAGGGCAGTATGGTATAGAGAAAAGAAAACTGGGTTTATAGTCAGAAGATTGATTGATTTTGATTCCTGACTCTACCACTTACTATCACCATAATTAAAGACAAGTCACTTAAAATCTTTGAGTCTCAATTTCCACTTCTAGAAAATGGAATAACACTTTCGGCAACTATCTTATATGATTGCTGTGAAAAAAAATCACAACTTTAAGGCACAATAATTAGGTATATCATGAAATGCTTTGGGTCAAATATACATGCCTCTTGAAGATATTAGAAATCTCAGTAACCACAGCAGCTCAGGACGGGGCTGAGGGGCTCCCTTGACTCATGTCATCCAGACAACTACTTATTCCTGACATATCTCCTGGTCCTGCCTATGGGGGAGGCAGACAGTGGCTCTAATACTAAGGTCAGTGAGGAATATCTTATGATAGACATAGTTGTGTATCTCTAAATGTTGGAATTAGAAGAACAAATTCTACAGAAAATGAAATCCCTAGTACAATACTTACTTGAGGTGTGGAAAAGCCAGTGAGACTCGGTGAGAGAATGCCACTTGGATAGACCAGGTACACCTGAAGGGCACTGAGTATGTAGGTCCTTTGGGGCTGGAGAATTTACCTGAAGACTTTGTGAGAATACCTCCACAGTCAAGTGATGGTGATTCTAAAAAACAAAACAAAAAGATTGGGAGGTGATGGAAAAGTGGGCTTTCCATCCAAGACACACATTGGAAATATTTTCCATTTCCCAGTGTTGTTCAGGATATCTTTGGGGATACAGTTGTCTTTCCAAATAAGGGATTAAAATGGTTTGTATCGGGATAAAGTGAATGTGTCAGTCACATGAAAGAATGCTCCAAATGACCCAAAATAACAAATTCTAATTAAAACTAGTCTAAGATCTCCTATATACCTGTCAGATTAGCAAAAGTAACAAAATCAATCAGTGGACAAAGATTTATTAAACACCTGTGTGCTAGACCCTACTAATTGCTGGTTTACAAAAACAGACTAAATACAGTTCCTATTCTGAACAAGCTAACAATCTATTAAGGAAGAAGGCAAAAAAAATATTTAAAAAAAAAAGAAAAACCAATCCTTGTACAAGATGGATAGAAAATTATTAAGAGAGAGAAAGCACTTGGCTTGAAGGGTTGACAAAGATTTTCTGTAAGGACTTCAGGCTTGGACATGTGAAACTGGAGATGTGAAGGGAGACCATTTTGAACAATCAGAAAAACTTCTTAGGGATGAGCTATGGATGGTTCTTTCAAACTAAATGGCAAATGTTAGATAATCAGGGAAAACTAATATGTTGAGCAAATTATAAACTTTTCTATTTTACACTCTCTCCCCCAAAAAGGGTTCTATTACCCTTATTTGCCTCTATTAGTAGTCAATATTCATCAGATGGGGTTTCCTTATGTCTGACCCAAAGTTCTCAAGTAAATTAACCTGTTTTGTTTAACCTATTTGTTCTCATTTTTATTTTCTTTTCATATTCTTAGAGATTATTATGAATGTCACTTCTCTCTGAGATTTTTCTCAGTAGTTCTTTTTATTTTATTTTATTTTATTTTATTTTTTTTGCTGAGGCAATTGGGGTTAAGTGACTTGCCCAAGGTCACACAGCTGTTACGTGTCTGAGACCAGATTTGAACTCAGGTCCTCCTGACTTCAGGGCTGGTGCTCTATCCACTGCGCCACCTAGCTGCCCCCCTCAGTAGTTCTTTAAGAGACATGGTCTTCCTCTAGACACAGATACCATCCAAAGAGTTGAAGGGAGCATACTCTACCTTGTACCTTTTCAGCAGAGTTTAAAAAATTAACTTATATGAGGGACAATCCACACCTAAGACCAGTGGTAACATCTTCTTAAAAAAAAAAAAAAAAAAGCAGAACATGAAATAGGAGAGAAACTATTTCATAGAACACACAAGATTCATCCCTAGTTTCTCTGATAGAGTTCCAAAAAAAATTAAAATCTGCATTTATATGTATATTCAATATAAGACAGAAAGTAAAGTGGGTGAACAGTGAGTATGAGCATCCTATATTAGCTTTTAACCCTTAGCAGTCTAGCAAGAAAGATACATTTCCTCTGGAAACATAATTTCAAGTATACACAGTTTTCTTATTAAAGGACTTGCATATTACATGAAAACAAAATGTATAATACAAATATTATGCCCAAGAGAGCTGAGATGATGCTTACCAAGTGTTGTTTTCCCTGATGACACAATCCATACAGTGCCTGTTGATGGAAACAAATGTAGATTTAAGTACCATTTTATGGTTTATATGTTTTAGAAATTCAAGCCTTTTCACAACTATATATCTATATGGAAAGAAATTATATCTTTATAGTTGGGAAGTCAGTTTCAGGGGAAGGAGGGTGGAAAAGCCAGTGAGACTCGGTGAGAGAATGCCACTTGGATAGACCAGGTACTAGGCAGCCAGTGGAGAGAACACTGGGCCCAGAGTCATGAGATCTGAGGTCAAATTTGAACACAAAGAGAAACACAAGACGGAACCACAACTAAAATAACAAATTCTGAAGGAAAACAATATTTTCTAGTTCTCATTTTCAGGGAAAAAGGACAAAAATCATTTAAATATCTTAGCATTTTGCTCAATGAAGTTTTGAGGAGTCAGTTATTTATTAACTTTAGCATTTATTCTAACTTATGCTCTTTGTGTTGTGCTGTCTGATAATTTGATCAGGTATTTTCTGTTCTATCGTATTGAGATCACAGAACACCCAGAGTTAGAAAGAACTTTGGAGACCATCAAATCAACCCACATCTAAGCAAGAGTCCCCTCAATGATGTTTTTAATAGGTAGTCATCCAATATTTGCTTGTGATGGGAAAACCAACTATCCTCTTTTAAGAGTTAATAAATTTTTCTTTACATTGAAATGAAAGGGGCTTCTTTGCAATTTCTTCCCATTACTTTGAGTTCTGCCTTCTAGGGCTGAGAAGAAAAAAATCTAATCCTTTTTTTGTGTGATATTCTTTAAATATTTGGAGACAATAAACAATCCCACTCTCTCAAAAAGTATTTTCTTTATCTCCTTTAAACTATGCTCAAATAAAATTATTTTGAGGCCTCTCACTATGCTGATTGCTCTCCTCCAGATACTCACTGGCTTAATCCCTGGTATTTCTTTTAGATTGACTCTCCTTATCTCCATATTTGAAGTGAAGGAACCACTCCCAGTCATCCCACTGCTGATCAATACACCAGCTTTGTTCTAAACCAGGCCAATTTGCCCTTCTTTAGGTTTAGTGACCTTCATATCCTAGGTGGTCACCATATTAATGCCAGCCAATGCAGACACCTAATCAGAGTTAGCCTGCTGAGCTTCAGACCTCCAAAACTGATGAGATTTGCCAATCTCAGACTCCCTACATGTAGGGATAATAGCACCTATCACTGCAGCCAGTTCATTCTCTCTCTCCAAATATGATTCTCAGAACAAAATTCATTACTCTTGATATAAAACATCCATTAGCAGAGTGGATCTGATGCCTTGCACCTATCCAGAGCAATTTTCTGACTTTTTCCTTACTTTTCCTTACTTATAAAAATTAGACATTTAGATATGTCCTTTCCAATCTACTACTATTGACCTTGGAAGAGAAAACAGGAGCAAAATAAAAATTAAACAGGTCTGTCAAATGAAACAAGTGAAATGATATATAAAAATATCTTATTTGAATATACTTTTCCAAGAAATTATCCTCATTCAATTTCATGAGCACAACAAACTCCTTTCCCTATCTAGACAGGCTCAATGGAAATTGATCTATTTCTCCTTTAAGATAAAAACATCACTGTGGTCTTTTACTAACAATCCACTAACCTTTGATATCACTGGACTGACTTTGTCATGGGTCAATACAGATAATAATAGTTTAGGTTTAGCAATCTGCTTTTGTGTATGTTATCTCATGCATCTTCACAAAGGCAAGTCCACTGAGTGATAAAATACAAAGCATTTTGAATTAATCTGAATGATAACCAAAGGCAACTTGATATTAAGTTCTTTGTGGTAGGGCTCAGGAGTCAACTTCCTTTTTGCTGTAGTAGCTACAAAATAAACAGAAAAGTCATGTTTTAGTTCCTCCTTTACTCAATATATATTGGTTATCCTTTTAGCTAAAAGAAAAAAAAAAGTTCCAAATAGCAAGTCCAAGGAAATGTCAAATGTATTTATGCCTCCAGCAATACTCTCAGATTCCCCTTAATCTCTAACTTCAAGATCTCAGTGATTGCATTGATTGTGACTTCATGGTTTTAATTAGTGATGGGGCTTCAATGACCTTTGAGGCAAAGATGAGAGCAGAAATTATAGGATTAGATAAATAACTAGAACAAAGACTGCCAGCATCCTCAGATGGTATGGTTCATTAGCCAAACTTGTAGTGTTGTCACTTTTCCTTATTTTCTTTATATACAGAATAAGAATAATAGTACCTATTCTGCCAACGCAGTAAATCATGAGGCTCAAATAAGATAGTGAGTTGCCTCAGTTATATCCAACTCTTCATGACCCCATTTGGAGTTTTCTTGGCAAAGTTACTGGAATGATTTGCTATTTCCTTCTCCAGCTCATTTTACAGATGAGAAAACTGAGGCAAATGTCCAGGGTCTCACAGCTAGTGAAAATCTGAAGCTGAATTTGACCTCAGGTCCTCCTGACTTCAAAACTGGAATTCTTTTGACTGTTCCATTTCCTTGCCCCAAAAGAAGATGACTGTGGAAAATTCTCAAGTGTAAGTCTATAGAAATACATGGGATATCTGATCACCAGCAGCAATGCCTATGGTATACTTGAGGAATCCTACAAAATGATGGAAGACCAATGCAATCAGCATCAAAATCCTCAATCTAACACTTGTAATGTGGTGTAGACCCAGTGAATATTTGTTGATTTGAACAGATTTAGCTGGATTCTGCTATTAGAAGATGAAAAATTTTATCTTATGTGCAACAAACATTTGGTATCAATCTCATCTTGTCTGTTCTCTCTCATGTTTTCTCTGTACTGCCTCTTTCTCTGTCTCTGTCTTCTGGTAACACTGTTTCTCTCTCTCTCTCTCTCTCTCTCTCTCTCTCTCTCTCTCTCTCTCTTTTGAGGGCAGGGAGGAGGAGAAAGGGCAATCAGGGTTAAATGACTTGCCCAAGATCACACAGCTAGTAATTAAGTGTCCAGTGTTTCAAGCTGTATTTGAAATCAGGTATTTTTGACTCCAGGGCTGCTATTCAATCTTCTTACCACCTTGCTATCCCCGGTTTTTTCTATCTCTTTCTGATCAACTTTTCTACTGATACAAATAGGATTACAGAATACAGAATATAAGTTTTGAGTGCCTTGAGATACATATTAACTTTCTCCAAGAACAGGAGCCCTACAGCAAGTCTAAATGATTTGAGGACATTCAATCAGGGGTTTGAGCATTGTATAAATAGCCTTTAAAATTCATTGAAAAGCTAAAAAGACAATACAGTGAATGTAGTAACAAGAGCTTGGATTTGGGGTTAATGGCTCTGTGTTCAAATCCTAGTTCTGATATTTACTAGCTATGTGAACTTGACCAAGGCATTTAATCTTTCTAAACCTAAGTATCTTCATATATAAAAATAATGAAAATAATACTTGCACCACCTACCTCACAAGAAGCTGCTGTGTGGGAAATGTTTTATAAGTGTTAAGATGCCTTAGAAATGTGACTTCTTGTTGTATACAAGCTTTGAGTGATTGGAGGAGCAACTAACAAACCCCAGATCATAGATACCAAATGTTTGTTGCACATAAGATAAAATTTCTCATCTTTAATCAAGTTGAAAACCATTCTTCTCCCAGCCCTTTACAAATATTTATGGAGTAGAAGTGTCAAATCCACATTACACAGGCCCCATGGCCAGCAAAAATCTTGAGTGCAGCTAAATCAGACCAATTCATAAATGGGAAATGTTTAATAAAATAAGAAACTAATGTATACAACACAACCTAAATTATGTTAATTTAAGGTTTCCTCAGTCAATCTGTGGCCTCCAGGGATCCATTTCTATTTTAATTTGACACTATGAAATAGAGTATTTGAAGATCTCCCCAATTGTTTAATGTTTGTTAGAGTTCTATAGTTGACCTTCCATGTTCAATTTATTTTTGGCACTCTGGATAAAAAGACATGTTTTTTGGAACTGATCTCAGAAGCACAGAATTTCAGAATGGAATAGACTGCAGATCTAACCCTTTCTGAACAAAAATAAACTACTACATTGCCAACAAATGGTTGTCTTGCCTCTACTTAAAGACTGCCTTTGAAGTGAATTCTACTATCTACCAAGCCAAGCCCATTCCCCTTTTGGACAGTTCTAACTATCTACATTACCCCTATCTATATTACCCCTAAATCTGCTTCTTAGGAACAGTTTTGGAAAAAACAAACAAACAAACAAACAAAAAACAACTAGCAATAGTCAAGATCTTCTAACTTTCATCCAGGAGATTAAAAGACCAGAAACAATGTGAAGAACATACCTGCACTCAATAGGAGGGTCCAGATGAAGCCCACTGACCTCTCCATTCTAAATAGAAATCTTGTCAGCCCAGACTGAGGAGTTAGCTTTGGAGAATGCATGCTGAGGGCTATATAGTGACATGATCTGAAATATGATCTTTTTTTTATCACTGGGGAAAAGGAAGTATAATTTCTTCATATAATGCCTTGGAGTTCTTTTACTTTACCAAGGTATTTTGAAAGCAGTTATAGCAATATCTCTTCTATCTCCCTAAACCTATCATTAGTGAATCTTTTCACCTACATTGTGACATAATAGACCATTTCCTTCTCTTTTCCTCCTTTTGTGGTCAGAAAAGGAGAGATAAACTTCTGAAAAGTGAGAAGCCAGGCTGACACTTTCTAGAGCTCTATGAAGAAGTGTTCTCTCATGGACATGGGCTTTTGTTACATTTATGTTTCCTGATGGCTATGACCTTAGATCTTTAAGGTTTGGCAATAATATGTCTTGGCAGATCATACCAAGCAATTCATACTTTTACATGTCATCCTCTGAGAACAAGAAAATAAATATATTAATGATAGAGAATAAAAATGCATTAATGCATTAGGAAACTATTAGTTGATATACAAATATACAAATTTGTATAAATCCAAATGAGCACTAACTAAATTGGACAACTACTTTGGATTAGGAACTTAACTAAAATACCTTCTTATGGTAGATGGCATACATTCTAAGCAGACAGAGGAGACACATACACAAGGGTTTACACAAAACTGAAGAACAAGTTTTCTCTGAATTTCTCTTTAAGACAGAGAAGGATAGGAAAGAAAAAAAAGAGAGGAAGAAAGGGAAAATGGAGGGAGGAAAAGAATGGAAGGGGAAGGAAAGGAGGGAAAAGAGGAAGAAAAGGAAAGGAGGGAGGAAGGACTGGAACAAGGAGGAAGAAAGTAATGGAGTAAGGGAGAAATGGAAGAAGGGAAGGAAGAAGGAAGGAAAAAAGAAAAGCAAGGAAAAAGAAAGGAAGGAGAAAAGGAGGGAGAAAGGAAAACAATATTATCCCTCCCCAAATAAAAAGCAGCAATGAGAAAACTTGAGATGAGAACCTATTCTTAATCTTTTTCATATGTCTAGAGATGATAGTATAGTATTCAGTAAGTTCAAGGATTCCCAACTACTTGTATAAGGCTTCATTTTTCAACCAGAACTGCTGAAAAACCTGGAAAAATATTGCTGAAATTAGGTTTAAATCAACATCTCACACCACATGTCAACAATTAATTCCAGATGGATATACAGCCAATTACAAAAGATCATATCATAAACAAATTAGAGGATCAAGGAAGGAGCTACCTTTCACAGCTATGTTTAAGGAAAAGGTTCTTAACAAAACAAGAAGTAGAGATTCTAAGAGGAGACATACAATTTCAATTATATACATTTTGATTATACTGTTAATGCAATTAAAATTAGGAGATCAAGGAACAGCTAAGTGGATAGAGCATCAGTCCTGAAGTCAGGAGGAACTGAGTTCTAATCTGGTCCAGATATTTAACAGTTCCTAGTTGTGTGACCCTGAGCAAGTCACTTAACCCCAACTGTGTCAGAAAAAAAAAAAAAAAGAAGAAGAAGAATTAGGAGATCTGGTGCATTTTGAATATGCAGGAAAACACTTGGAGAGATTATTTTTTCATGATATTTTTCTGATAAAGAGCTTATATGAAAGAAATAGGGAAATGATTCTAATATATGAGAAAAGAAGTCATTTCCTATTAGATAAATGATCAAGGATTATTCTCAAAAGAAGAAATACGACCTATCAACAACCTTATAGAAAAAGCTCCAGTTCACTAATAAAAAATGAGTATTTAATAATTATAAGTTTCTATATTTTAATCATTTTATTGGACAAGATGACAGAAAGAGAAATTGACAAGTATTGGAGGGACTGTAGGAAAATAGACAAGCTATAATACTATTGAATTGGTCTATTCTAGAAAAACATTCTGAAACTATGCTAAAAAAAAAAACCAAAAAGATAATAAACTGCATACTCTATTACTAAGTGTATGCTACAAATACATGCAACTTCTTATAGAAGCAGTTCTTTCATATCAAAGAACTGGAAACAAAGTGGGTACAAATCATTTGCAGAATGGATAAACAAATTATGACATAATAATGTAAAGGGATATTACTATACAATAAGAAATGGTAGAAGACTGGATGTGATGGCACAGTTTTAGTTCCTGCCATTGCAGAGGCTTAGGCTGGTAGATCACTTGAACTCAGGAGTTCTGAGAAGTGGTAGGGCCAGAGTTGAGGTATATGTGTTAAGATCAATACCTATATGACAAGTCCTAATGATTGGGTGGGAGAGGGGTGGATCAAGATGCCTAAAGAAGACCCAGGTCAGAAATGAAACAGGCCAGAATTTCTATACCTCTCACCAGTGAGGTTAGCCTAACAGTGGACACTTCACTTCTAGTGTGGACAGGAGAAAAAGACTCAGTCTCAAAAAGAAAAAGATAGAAAAATCATAAAGCAAGGTTTTAGAGAAGACTTGTAATAGTTAAATAAACTCACATGATGCAGAGGAAAGTGAGAACAAGGAAAACAATGTATGAAATTAGCACATTGCAAAGAAAAACAATTTTAAATGACATGAGAACTACAATGATACAACGACCAATCGTGACTCCAGATAATTGATGATACAAGGATCAGGACTCCAGAAAACTGATGATAAATCTTGCTTTCTACTTCTTGATGGGTACAGAATGAGACATACATTTTCAGAAAAATGCAACACAACATAAATTTATTGGACTGACTTTATTCAAATCCTGCCTTAGGCACTAATTAACTGTGACAGGGAGCAAGCCAATTCACCTTTTACCCTCAGTTTCCTCATTTGTATAACACTTGCTTCACCAGGTAGTTTGAAGATCAGAAGAAATAGCATATGTAAGGTACCTTAAATACTTTAAAGCCCTATGCAAATGTCCTTTATCATCATCAACATTGCCATCACAATCACCACCATCATCATCATCTACCATGTTGAGTTTCTTTGTTGTATAAATTGTGGGAGGCAAGTGAAACTAGTGACACTGATACAAAAAAGAAGAAAATTTTAAAAAGATAATCAAGAAAACATTTAAAAAGACATAGAAGAGGGGGCAGCTAGGTGGCGCAGTAGATAGAGCACCAGCCCTGAAGTAAGGAGGACCTGAGTTCAAATGTGGTCTCAGACACGTAACAGCTGTGTGACCCTGGGCAAGTCACTTAACCCCAATTGCCTCAGCAAAAAAAAAAAAAAAAAAGACATAGAAGAGAGAAGACAGCTCAGAATTGGATCCAAACAATTAAAGTGATATAATTTTTCCCATATTAAATTTAATATATCCTTTTAAAAAAGCTGCATATAATGATCCATGGTTGCATATAGAATCCAACTTTCTGCCCTTTCTTTTGTATGAAAATGTTTATTGTTGATGTTTGTAAAGTTCCTAATAAACAATTCTTTAAAACCACACAAAAAAAGAATAAAATGTTTACAAATTTTGCCATTCACATAATTTGTAACAGAAGGAAAGAAGGAAACAAAGAAACAAAGAAGAAAATAAGGATTTTTAAGAACCCGCAATGAGTTCAAGTACTGTACTGAGTGTTTTACAAATATAATCTTATTTTGATTGCTGAAATGATTCATCCAACTCAGCTAATTAATGCCAGAAGCAAGGTTGTAGAAACCCAGACATCTGACTTCAAATGAAAAATAAAAAGTTATTCTTATAAAAAAAGACACTCCGAAGTTACTGCTTTTTTTTCTTTCAAACTGAGTCCAAATGTTAAAGATACCCCAAGATCACCCACTTAAAGGTTTAGCCTCTGGAAAAATTTACTAACCAAATATTTATCACCTACTTAGCAGGTGACAAATTTTAAGTGAACAAAAGTGGCTTTTGGTGTATGTGTGTGTGTGTGTATGTGTGTGTGTGTGCATACTTTTATTTTTAGTTTTATTTTTCTGTGGCACAAAGCCAGTTTTTGACTGGGGCTAAGAGAGAGTTCATCCTAAAGGGCCTCAGACTTCAATGCAGATATGAAAGCTGGAAAAGAATAAACAGAATTCAAAGGTGGGGAGGAGAAGGATAAGAATAATAACTCACATTTATATGTTTACTATTTATAAAGAACTTCACTCACAAAATCATGAAGTGGATATCATAAATATTATTTTGTCCATTTTACAGTTGGGGAAACTGAGGTTCATAAAGATGAAGAGATTTGGCCAGAATTAGATGTGAAAAGGAAGGAAAAAAGAGAGGGAGGGAAGAAGGGAGGGAGGAAGGAAGGGAAGGGAAGAAGGAAGGGAGGGAGGGAAGAAAGATGGAAGGAAAGAAAGAAGGGAGGGAGAAGAAGAAAAGAAAGAAAGAGGGAAGGAGGGAAAGAGGGAAAGAAAGAAGGAAGGAAGAAAGAAGGAAGAGAGAGGGAGTGAGAAAATGAAAGAAGGAACAAGAGAGAAAGGGAGAGAGAAAATAAATATTAAACTCCTACTGTGTACTAAATTCTGTACAGATATCTCATTTGTTTCACACAACAACCCTGTGAGTTAGGTACTATTATTATCCCTATTTTAGAGGGGGAAAAAAAGAAAAACAGGCAGAGAGACATTAAAAAGGATTTGCCCAAGGTCAAAAAGCTAATAAACAGGTTTTGAACTGATTCTATCAGCTTCTTCCCCTAGCTTAGCAATCTTTGGTCAGTGTCCAGAAAGAGGAGAAAAATTTGTTGTATGCTGTGCTGGTGAAGATATATCTGACATATTGTACTTAAATTTAAGAAAGATATTCACAAGCTGAAATGTTCAGAGGAACACAAGCAGAATTTTTAGAGCCCTCAAAGCCATGCCATACAAGGATCAGATAAAGGAATTGGAAGAAAGAGAAGACATAGGAAGGGCATGATAGCTGCCTTTAAGAACTGTCATGTGGAACCACAAATATACTCACTCAACTTGTCCCAAAAACGACAAAATGGAGAGCAGGAGTGAAGTTTCAAGCAGTTAGATTTTGTTTTAATAAGGAAATATAGAGTAGAATGAGCCACATCCAAAACTAGTTGGTTCCCCTATGTGGAGGTCTTGTAAGGTCTTGAGAAGGACTTCTTGGTTGGGCATGGATTGAGCTACATAATCTCTGAAAGTCATTTCTATCTCTGTGATCCTGTCGTTCTGTGACTATTCTGGTGATGAGTTTCCATGATCTTAATGATTCTAGTACTTGGATAGGTTGCAGGTAGTCCTACATCTACTCTCAAAGCCTTTCTAGATACTAGAAATGTTAGAGCTTCCCCTCCTTTCACATTAGCCTTTGGGAGTGCTATTTCATCTTCATACCTACAAATCCTCTTCTGCTGGGGAAAGTCTTTATCTGCTTGAGCAGACATCTACCTAATTCACCAAATGATTTGAGTTTTGACAGTTGCCCTCAACCTAGTTTAGTCCATTTGCTGAAATAGTTTTACCAGAATGTGACCTGCATGTGCTACAGGTTTTTGGAACTACAGGTAAGAGTTGGGTAAAGGTGGATAAGCAGCCCCTTGAAATGGTTCAGCAAACCCTTACTCCAGTGATGCCAGTTCTCTATGTTTACCCCATACCCTAGTAACATTGGGATGAACAACAGGATGAGACTAAAGTTCTAAAACAACATGGTGTACAAAGTAACTCCAAATAATAAGACTTTATTTTAAAAAGTCGAAATATTCATGATATCTTAGAACATAAGCAGTAGTATATTAATTAAAGGAGCATACTAAATATATATATATACAGTAAAATGTCTGGTAAGTCAAAGAAAAAAGCCATCATTCCCAGTTAAGACAGATACCTCAAGGTTCAGACATGACAGAATTTAGATCCATAAGGAACTTTAGCAGCCCCTTTAACCTACTCCCATTATTCCATTGATGAAGAGATTGAAGTTAAGATGAGTGAATGTACCAGTAGTAAGAAGGGGAGTGGAATCTCAGTCCCTGGCCTCTTGCTTCCAAATTCAGAATTCTCTAGTACATTAGGACTGAACAGTTTTACATGATGACTAGATTTCAAAAGAATGTCAACAAATATTTATTAAACAATAGATCTATTGCCACCAAATCCAGTACTTTCCACTGTACTTTGTAGCCTTTCATCTTTAGAAAAAGGACTATGTGACTTGGAAAATCTCCTAGCTCTCTTCTATGGTCTTCTGATCTTTTTAATCAGTCCCTTTCATTACACATTAAAACAATGGGATTCAGGGGCAGCTAGGTGGGACAGTGGATAGAGCACCAGCCCTGAAGTTGGGAGGACTTGAGTTCAAATTTGTTCTCATACACTTAACACTCCCTAGCTGTGTGGCCCTGGGCAAGTCACTTAACCCCATTATCTCTTTTTTTTTTTTTTTTTTGGCTTTTTGCTGAGGCAATTGGGGTTAAGTGACTTGCCCAGGGTCACACAGCTAGGAAGTGTCTGAGACCAGATTTGAACTCAGGTCCTCCTGACTTCAGAGCTGGTGCTCTATCCACTGCACCACCTAGCTGCCCCAACCCCATTATCTCCATTTGATTCTCACAACCACTATAAGAGATAGGTAGAATTACTAATCCACTTAACAAATGAGAAAACTGGTCTTCAGGGAGCTTAAATTACTTCCTCATAGTCATCCAACACCACAGAGAGAAGAACAGTGTCACAAAAACCTAAAGAAAAAAGAAAATCAAGGGGAAGTGTGATCAAGGTGTCAGAGTGATGGGTGACTTTGATGAAGATCCAGCCAAGCCTTGAGAAGGATTGTTCAGGTAGGAAAACTTGGAGAGTGTTGTTGTGAAAACCTAGAAAGGGGACATCCAGCTGAAGAGGGGTACTGATGCTGTTAAAGGAATTGCAGAAAGGTCAAGATGAGCATCAAGACGAGACTAATTGATTTGGCAATTAAGGGATCATTGATGACTTTGAAGAAAGCTGTTGAATGATGAAAATCATACTGCAGTCTGAAAGAGAAGACAAGGACAGTAAGTGGTTGCTGTTATTGAGTAGTCTTCAGTCATGTCTAACTCTTTGTGACCCCAATTAAAGTTTTCTTGGCAAAGATATTGGAGTGGTTATTTCCTAATCCAGTTCATTTTATAGATAAGGAAATTGAAGCAAACAAGTTTAAATGACTTGCCCAGGGTTACTTAGCTAGTAACTATCTGAGGCCAGATTTGAAATCAGGAATTTGAGTCTTCCTTAGTGCAAGACCAGGACTTTATCCATTGTGTCACCGAGCTACCCAGAGGAAGTGGATATGCCAGTTCTAGCTACAAAGGAGAGGAGAGATAGAATGATGCTAGTAGGAATAGTTGAATCAAGTGAGTTTTTGTTTTGTTTTAAAGAAGAAAGGAAAAGGCATTACTGGTGGGGGGGAAAGTAGTAAGAACTAAGTTATTAATAATTAGCATGCACATGGAATATTTTTATGTATTCTATTGGTTTTGGAGATGAATTATTCTGCTTAGAGTGACTGATGAATATCCAACTTCAGAATGCATGGTGTGGTTAAGTGCTGTTCAGAGCAGGGATTTGCAGCCTTTCAGAAATGGGGTCTCAGGCTTGGTTATCATTCCCTTATGGCAACTGCTTTCAGGACATTCAAGCTTCTATGAAGGCAGCCACTAGATTTCAGGAGGTATTTCATGGAGAAACCTGGTAATTGGACTCCTTGGGATTCCAAGTATTTTAAGAGCTAAGAGAAAGAATGAATGAAAAGTCAGGTGGCACAGGAGTGACAGATGGAGTAATGTTTAGCCTTTTACACTGTGGTGTTACAATAGGCTGAAGAGTGATAACTACAATGACCTAAAGAAGCCAAAAATTTGACTGTTTCCTCCCCTTTTTCTCTGGAAACAAAAACATTTTTGTTACAGCCCATTCCCTGTCACCACTCTGTTCAAGGAAGTTCAGTCTTAGTTCTCTCCAATTTTCCTTCATGCCCACTGAGTGCCTTGACTGAAGACACTAACCTCTCAGGCTTATTGAGGAAGGGAAGAGTAGCCAGGTGGCTTTTGCAATTATATTAGAGGCCTGTGTGACCATGAATAAGTAATTCAAACTCTGAGCATCAATGTTCTCTGTTAAGTATGATATTCATTCTTTTTTGTAAATGTATTTTATTCTTAATTTATGGAATAAAACAAGTATTTCTACAACATAGCACAACAAATAAAATGATTATACATAAACCACAAATTCAATATTCATAACTTGGTGTTGCTTTTACCATGTAAAATTCTTTTTTTCTCCCCCCCACCCTTAAGATGGATACCAAATATGTTTTATGCATATATACATACACACATATATACACCCACACATATATATACATGCATTCATAGAAATATACATATCTATTTGTATATGTGTATATATGTATATGTATATACATAATGTTTGTGTATATATATGTATGCATATACATAAAATGTATGTGTGTATATAAAATTATTCCAAATGGATGTTAATTCTTCTTTGACCAACTTCTTAGAGTTGTTGTGGATATGAGATAGTGGATATAAAAGTATGATTTTTTTTGGTGAAAGGGACTGATTAAAGATATCATAGGATGATAGAATTAGAATTAAAAGCAATTTTAGAGATCATATAGTCTAATTCCCCACTTTAAAAATGAAAAGTCACAAGGTACTATGGAAAGAGTATTGGATTGGAGTCAAAGTGAAGGAACTTACATTCAAATGCCATCTCTGCCACTTACTACTTGGGCAAGTCCCCTAACCTCAATCTCAGTTTCCTCATATGTAAATTGAGAGGGCTGGACAAGGTAACCTCTAAAATTCTTTTTTTAAATGTACTTATTTATTTAAAACAAAATAGGAATACAAAGGAATAAAAAAGGAAAATAGGAAAAAAAAAGAAAAAAGAAAAAATTGTCATGTGCATGGCAGAACACAAGAGAAGATTCAAAATATGTAACAAATTTCCATATCAAAAAAGATATATAATAATGGAATACATTATATTCAGAACTGTCCATCTTTGCTTTCTTGTAGGTTTTCTTTTTTAATCTGTTTTGCATTTTTTCTTTATTCTTTTTTCCCACTTTCCTTCCTTTCTACCTTCCCCAAGCAGGCTACAGTTAAGCACAGATATATTTATATGTATGTATACACAATACATATATATATGTATATATATATATATATAAATATACATATACACATATCTACATGGATATATATAATACATAAATATACATCTATATAAGGTTGTACTATACTTATTTCTTCTCTGGTTCTCTGAAGATGGAAAGCATCATTTTTATTAGGTCCAAGTCTTTCCATATTTTTTAAATCTACCAGTTTTTCATTTCCAATGTCACAGCAATATTCCAACCTAATATCTAGTTGTTTTGAATAATAGAAAATAATATCAATATGGCTGATATATTTTATAGTTACCCTATTTTCTCTTTTGATTTAATCTATTTTAACCTTAATTTTGCCTGAAATCAATGATTATTACCCCTGCTTTTTTCTAATAAATCCTCCTCCTAATCATTATTATTGTATTTATGTATATCTCTCGTTTCCTATCTCAACTGACACTTCTACTTTACTTTTATTTGCTATCTTGTCTTACTATTACTTAACTTCCCCTAACTCAAGGATCTCTTTCCTATCCTCTTCCCCTACCTTTTCACTCTCTCTTTATCTTATTCTGACTAATCTACAAATTTAGCCCATTCCCATTAATCTATATACTTCTACTCTCCACCTTATTTTCTCCCCCTCTTATTTCTTTATAAATTTGTTCCCTCTTTAACCAATTCTCAATGTGAGTAGGATTTCAGAACTAGACAGTCTCCCCTATTTAATTCCTATGTCAGTTCTTATAATAGATAACATAATTCAACATTTACATAATACTATTACTCATTCATATGACATAATTACTATTTGTATCTTTTGCTACATGGTTTTGCTTTTTAGAGTTAACATCATACTCAGCTCTACCCCAATCTTTCTTTTGAACTACCCAATTACTAATGACAATCTTAGACATATGGTTTACATTTCCACATATAAATATAAACAATTTATCTTTATTAAGTCCCTTGAAATTATTCTTTGATGTTTACCTTATATTTCTTATATGTCAAGTTTTCTATTAAGTTCAAGGGGTTTTTTTTTGTTTGTTTGTTTTTGTTTTTGTTTTCAACAAAATCCTGAAAGTCTAACAATTCATTGAATATCCATTTTTTTTTTCAACTAGTATTATGGTTAATTTTATAGGATATGAAATTTTTGGCTGCAACTCTAGTTCTTTTGCACTTTGATAAATAGTATTCCAAGACCTGTGGTCTTTTATTGTAGTCACTGATAGGTCTTTAAGTGTGACTCCAGTGTATTAGAATTATTTTGTTGCTGTCATTGTTCTTATGGCTTGTAAGATTTTCACTTTAGTCTGGGAGTTTTGAAATTTAGCAATGCTGTTCCTGTTAAGTTTTCCTTGTAGGATCTTTTTGAGCTCCCAATTGATGAAAATTTTCCATTTCTACTCCCCCCCCTTGTTCTAACACTTCAAGACAATTTTCTTCAATTTTTTTTGTTATTATATCAAGATTCTCTTTTGATTATTGTTTTCAAGTAGTTCAGGTTTGTATTTTGATTTGTTCTCCAGATCCATTGTTCTTCTTATAAGACCTTACATTCTCTTCTATTTTTTCATTCTTTAATTTTATTTTATTATTTCTTGGTCACTTATGGTTTTACTGGCTTCCTTTTGTTCAATTCGAATTTTCAAAGAGTCATTTTCTTCCTTTAGACTCTGGATATCCTTTTCTTGGCAGTTGACTTTCTTTTCATACTCTTCTTGCTTTTCTTGTATTGCTCTTTGAAAAAAAAATTTCCTCCATTTTTCTCATTTGATTTTTACAGTCTTTTAAAAGTTCTTCTATGAATTCCTTTTGGATAGATAGCCATTTAACATTACTCTTTTTTTTTTTTTTTGCTTTGGCAATTGGGGTTAAGTGACTTGCCCAGGGTCACACAGCTAGGACTATTAAGTGTCTGAGGTCAAATTTGAACTCAGGTCTTCCTGACTTTAGGGCTGGTGCTCTATCCACTGCACCACCTAGCTGCCCCTTAGCATTACTCTTTAGGGTAGGAGAGGCTTTTTTTTTTCTTTTTTTTTTTATAAAGCTTTTCATTTACAAAACATATGAGTGATTTTTCTACATTGACCTTTGCAAAAACTTTTTTCCCCAAGCTTTTCCCCTCCTTCCCCCCACCCCCCACCCCTAGATGACAGATAATCTAATACATGCTAAATAGGATAAATTATATGACAAATACAATACATGTATACATATCTATACAGTTATCTTACTGCATAAGAAACATCAGATCTAGAAAGAGAGAAGGAAAAAAAAACAACCTAAGAAGGAAAACAAAATGCATGGAAATATTCACAGAAAGCGTTAAAATGCTGTGTTGTGGTTCACACTCAGTTCCCTCAGGCCTCTCTCTGGATGTATATGACTATCTTCATCACTGAACAATAGGAACTGGTTTGAATCACATCATTGTTGAAGAGAACCATGTCCATCAAAATTGATCATTGTATAGTCTTGTTGCTGTGTATAATGTTCTCCTGGTTCTGCTGATTTCACTCAGCATCAGTTCATGCAAGTCTAGGAGAGGCTTTTTTTTAAACTACATTATCCTCCTCTGAAGAGTGTGTAGGATAATGCAACCCCTGACTCAAAATCATTACCCATATATCTCTCAGTGAAGATTAGAAGGTTTATTAGAATCTCTGCAGAAACAGGCGGTCCCTTCCCGGGAGGGGATCTGGGGCAAGGAGGCCAATTTTCAGATGTAGGTGACAGGATCTTATAGTCTTGATTATAGAAACACCCCCCTCCTTTTAACCCACCCAAGCCCCTAATTAATCTTTCGAGTCATCAGCCAACCCAATGTTTGTCTTTGGTTTGCAGATAGGTCTTTGTGATGCCAGGGTCGTAGTTAACCAATAAATGTTTCTAATACCTTTGCTAGGTATATCATTACGAAAAGGAGTCAAAGAGGTTATCTCAAACATTTCTGCTGGAAGAGCCATCTTGCTCTTCTCCCAGAGCTCAATAATTAATCAGGGCCTGAACAAGATTATTATTCTGAGAAGCCCTCAGTTTCCCATTTCATTCAAGATGAACTCCAGTCTTCTCTACCCCTATAGTTATTTTCTATAGTCATATTCTTTCTCCTTTGCCAGTTCATGTTTTCAAAGGCAGCTTGTCATTGTAATCATCTCTAGTCCTGTGGTGGGAGGGATAGTGCCTCTGCCCTCAGGTCCTCCTTCAGTTCTCTGCTCTAATCTGGAACCTGAATCTATGCTAGTTCCCTCTCCCCCAGGGTTCACCCAGGACCTGGTCTCTACAGCACAGCTGGATCTAATGTTCCTCATCAACTGCAATTCCCTCAATATTTCCCCAACTCAGACACCTTTAATCCAGGGCAGAGACTACTGATTCAGCTGAAGAATAAGATCCTCAGGAGTAATAATATCACCACCCAAGACAGTGACTGTCCAATAGTGTTAGAGGTATGTGTTACTTCTCCATTCAGGGAAGTTTTGAGAGACCGAGGAGCCAAGATGCTAGCCCAAGGAGTTCTTAGAACTTGGAACTGGGTGGGGGGCATGCTATATGGCAATTTAGTTAAACTGAGAGGCTAATTCCTCATCCCTCCCAAGGATAGAAGTGATATAAAGAGTTTTGCCCTCCAAATGTTAAGGGGAAAGGTATGTTTGAATGTTTGTTCTTCCTACGCCTTTGAAGTAGATATCCCTTTGTAAAAGATACTTTGATAGTAAATGGTTAAATGAAACCCCTAAAATTAGGGGAAAACAACCAATGGGGGCTTGAGTCAATTTCAGAGTTTAAGGATATCAGAAGATAGCCTTAAACTTCCATAAAGGTTCTAAAGAACCCTAAAGGACAAGTTAAATATTACACATTTAGACTTCAGGCAGCAGGGACCAGGGTGATCATTGTGAGAGTGACACTGACCTTTTTATTCTTAACACTTAAACTCCATACTCCAAACTCAAAGCATTACCACTGTTCCCCATGCCTAGAATTTTCTCTCATGTCTAATCTCTTTCTTGGGCTTTTTTTCAAGTACTAATTACAATTCCAATCTTTTTTTTTTTTAACATTAGTGCCTAACTTCTGAGATGATATTCAATTTATTCTGCGTATATAGCTTATGCAAGATTCTTTGCAACTTGTTTCCATTACATTGTGAGCACCTTAAAAACTTGGAGAACTGGAACTGATTGTTTTTTTGTTTTGTTTTGCTTTCTTTGTATCCTTAGCATTTATCACTGTACCTGGCACATAGAAGACACTTAGTAAATGTCAATTTTACTTGACTTGACTTTGACAAACACCAGTGTAGCCCAGCTTCCCACATTTTATAGATGATGAAACATTTCCAGAGAGGAAAGTTGTGTGGCAAAGTAGAGCAGGCACTAAAACCAACATTTCCTGACTTCTTATTCACTAGACCGAAAATATTTTTTCTCAACAGACCCACCATCATGGTAATTTGAAGCAATCTCTTCCAACAACTGATGGACATTTCAATGTTCATATGTCCTTTTGGAAAATACTGATAACACCAATATTTGCTTTAACAAAGATATTTTATTCAGGCCATAATCTCTCAAAATAAGGCTATGATTTTCATTAAGGGGTTTACATTAATTTTCTATTTTTAATATTTTTTCCAAATACAGACCAAATATTAGGAAACATTTAGAGAAGCTTCTCTTTGAATTGGGTTTTTTTCAAATCACATTTTATACAGAGTTTCTTTATACTGGCAAGTGCATAATTTTAGGAAAAAACTGCTTAATGTTTCAAGCAAATCTAGCCTACTAAACAACATGGAGAATTCACAACTACCCTGCCCCATCCCCACTTCCAGCTCAGTTATGCCAATGTAAACCAAATCACAGCTCAATCCATAGGGCAAATTTTTCATGCTAATTTTTTTGAATGTGAGTTTTCTTGGACTGCAAGACTTCCAATGAATTGTGCCAAAGAGGAAAATAGATGGACTTTGTTCTTCATGACTTATGGAAAAGAGATCTCTCCAGAGAAGACTATTTCTTTCTCTTCAATACAAAACCAGCAAACACCACAACCATAAGGAAGACAACAGCAGAGAGAGCAAGGCAGGTAAAGTTCTTCTGGGATTCACTCAGTCCAGCCATCAACATCTGTCTCAATCTGAGAAGATAAGAGAAAACATGGTCACATTTTTGTCCTAGTTATTTGATATCAGGGATTCAACCAGAACTGACAAATCCAAGATCTAAAGTCAAGCTTCTGAATTCCAATTATACAATCTTTCCTCTACAACACAAAAGTAGTTTTCTTAATTCTTGTTGAATTCTAGCAAATAGACTACCACTGCGACAAAAAAAAAAGGGATATAAGCCCATTTTTAGCTAAGGAAACCTCAAGCTTGACATCATTCACATTAGGCAATCTTCCTGAAGTTATTATGTTTCAGTGGCACTGTAGAATTAGCACAACTGATTCACAAGAGCATATGTTTAAATGTTCTTTATGACCTTGGATTGGCAAATGCTACAAATTGGAACTTGATTTATTGCTTTGTTAATATCTAGACTTAAGAAAGTTTAAAATGTGTCCAATTTGATTTTTTTCCTCTAAAGAACTGGTTTTAAACATTTACCAGCACATCACTGATACATGGTTTGTGAATTCAAATCCATGTCCTAAGAGAATGTTATATTTTTTTTATTATTGCCCCACATACCTGTTAGTCTAATGTGCCTAATATATGACCTCAACTTTGTGCCTGACAGTAAATGTTTGCTGAATTATCATTTCTTTTCTCAGATTAATACATTTACTTTAGATCTAGGATCACTCTGGCTTGTGTTCTAAGAAGTTTTGTTGGCACCAAGTACATTTTTTCCAAGGGGAATACATGTTTTTACACAAAGCAATTGGCTCAAAGAAAAAGAATTAAATCTAATCATATTATAATTACCATTCTAGTAATTAAATAATTTTCTCATTGAACTAGCCTAATCACTTAGCTCCTAGAGACATCTGAGGTCACCAAGTTTTGAATTTACCAGATTTCAGTTTGAATGGCCCCATTACAACATCCACTTTCTCCTGATAGAGACTTGTGTCTCTTTTGGATCTTGTTCCACATCCTCTATAGCATCGTGAAGAATAATCAAAGGCCTGACACACGAGAAATTTACACTTTAGGTAAACAGATGGGTATCTATCCAGGAAGGCAAAGGCCATGAATCCAAAACGAGCTTGATGTGGTGAATCATATGGTGAGTTATATAATACAAATGTTTTGTCCTTCTTGCATCTGAAAGTAAAGAAAATTAAATTAATTGCTTTCACCTATAGGTTAAAACACCAGAATAAAATGTTGTTCTATTGTCCCTAGATCACAATGACACAGTTTTTATCACCTACTCAGAAGCATGGGGACCTTTTGGTGACCCTGGGGGAGAATGGATTTGTCTAAAGTTCATGTTAGATATGGTATGCTGGCTCTGTTTGTCAAAGAAATTTCTGGCAAAGCAAAAATGTCAACAGTGACTTAAGAAACAGTAAATTAATTATGAAGCAAAACTTAGGGGTTTTCCATTGACATGAGTCTTAGAACTCTTGTCTAATTCTATCCACTGATAGATGAGAGTCCAAACAGAGTCTTAGGAGATGATTTGCTCAACTGACAATTGAAAAAAACCCAATTCCAAAAGTCTGATTCCAAAGCCAATATTATTTCTACTATGCCATGATGCCTTTTCTCAAGTCATTATAGGTGGATAATTAGACATGTATAGTTGCATACACATATATACATATGATATACATTATATAGCATATAACTACATATAATATGTATATTATATTACATATTTGTAAACATATCTGAAATCTTGTGAATAATCCAGTTGTTAAAATTCAGAATATGTTTTTCTATAGTATATAGTATAATATACATAGTATATTAAACATATACTATGTAAAAGGCCCTGTTCTTAGAATTAAGGGACATGATGTTGTTTTCTCTCTGGGAGCTTACAGTCAAATAATAATAATAATAACATACATATATATAATGTAAAGGTTCATAATATGCTTTTCTCACAACCTCATGAGGTTATCTGAAATTTTCAAGCAAGGAAATAAAAACTGATAATGGATAACTTGTCTATGATCACAGAATTAGTGAAGGTCAGAACTGGGATCTGAATAAAGGTTTCTTTTCTCCAAATCCAAAGTTCTTTACACTACACTTTACTTTCTCTCATAAGTAAGTGGGGGGAGGCAGGGCAAAAGAAAATGTAAACTCATGAACATAATATAAAGTAGAATATAATGAGCACATAAGAGGAACATTAAAAGCTGTGAGACTAGAGGAAAGAAGAAATTTTCATGAAAAAGGTGAGATTGGAATTGGATCTTAAAAGATGGATAGATTTTAGTAATCAAAGATGAGAGAGGTTATTTCTAGATATAGGGAATTATATCAGAGATAAAGGGATAAGAAATGGCTAATAGTACCAAATATATCTGAAGAGGATGAGTGCAAGATAAAGCTGAAAATTAAACATCCATGACCCCATTTCCCTAAGGAAAAGGTTAATGAACAACAGAATAGCCAAGGAGGAAAAGCAAAGATTCAATTGAAATCATCCATGTGCTTAGATTGACAAAGGCTTTAGAAATCAAGTGATTCAATCCCTTCATTTACAGAGGAAAAAAAATTAAAGCCCAGAGAAGTTCAGTTGTGTGCCATGATCATATGGCTAGGACTTGAACTCAACACTTGCTACTTTTTGGCTAGTCTTCCTAGCTCTAATTTCAGTGATTTAATAGGAATAAAATTCACCTCTATTAGACTGACCTGGACTTAGTATACATAAATCTAATATCTCATTAACAAGTATAAATTTGATGTTCATAAATATGAGCTTGGGCCACAAAATCTCTATCTATAATCCAAGAAAAAGTTAATTATTTTCACTTGTATTTATTAAGAAGAAAATTGGAATAATACATTTGAAAAACTTCTTTAGCAACAAGGCTTAGCTGGGCTTCATAATTTCTGGATGTTAACTCAGCTGCTCACTTTCTATATGACTTTAGACAGAATCACTAAACCTCTCTGAACCTAAATTTCTTCCTCTATTAAATGGGTACAAGAGTACTAAGCCTACTCAATGAGATTGTTATAAGGAGAATATGAACTATTAGATGCAAATGAACTTTGAAATACTTTTTTTAAAAGTCAGCTGATCAAAATAAGATAATACTGTTATTGTTTCTATTGTTATTATAAGGACTTCATAGTTTATCAGTACTAATTGTCAAAAAAATCTATCCCTTGAGTATTTCAAGTAATTGAGTTTTTATTTTAATGAAGGGAAGTTAAATTTAGGCAACAACAGAGAAAATACTTACCCATTTCTGATTAAATAATAAGTCAAGGTCGTGAAATCATTTCTACTTGGAGATGCTATGCAGGTATCCAAAAACAATGCCAGATTGGAATCAGAGTGGTGAATTTCTGCTTGAAGGTACAACTTCTGGTTTAATTGTACAATATATGGTGTAATGTTCACAGGTGGGAAGAAAGAAGAAGTTTTGTAAAAAGACATATTCACATGGAAACTGCCATACTGGATTTGTTTGATTTCAGCAGTCTCATTACTAACAAACATAGTTTCCACCCAGGAGTCTCTGAACATTTTGCAGCTAACATAGAACTGGAGACCTTTTTGTCTTGTGATGACATCATTTGGTTGAATAGGTTGATTTGATATAAGGACATTGCTATAGATGATAGTATCACTGTTTATCTGTGGGAGAAAACAGGGATATAATCAGAAAGATGTTAACACAATAATAACTACACAAAAAATAATAATTATTATGACTCATGCATATGTTACAAAAAAATTTACAGAGCTTCTGTTCACAACTGTCCTATGCAATGGGGAGTGAAAACATGATTGGCTCTATTTTCCAGATGAACCAAGTAAGACTCAGAGAAGTGATTTGTTAAAAGTCTCCTGCTAGCTATTGAAAGAGCTGTTGGACTCGGACTTCTTGTTTCTACATCTAGTGCTCTTCCACTGTGTAATGCTACCCAAATGGGTTTGATTCAAATGAGTATGGAGATATTTATGAAACTCAGTCCAAATCTCACCAAAGCTGCTTGATGCTAACAAGCTAGTCAAACTTGACTAGCAAGATTTTGTCCTTACACTTCAGCCAAACTAAATTATAGAGATTTAACACAAATGTATTACTATTTAACACACATTGTATTAACTACAAATGTAAAGATATTGGAGTGTGTATCTCTTTGCCCTTTGCTCCCTTGGAAAACATATCTGAACAGATAGGTAAAAGAATCTGTTTTATCTTCCTTATAGAATATAAAGATAACAGATGAGACTCAATACTTCAAATCTTCACAGGGTTATTCATTTAAAACCTAGAAGGGCTCCTAGAGGACATTCAGTTCTACCATCTTGTTTTTGTTGTTGTTGGCTCTTTATGACCCCAGGGAG
Source organism: Myrmecobius fasciatus (assembly GCA_023553655.1). Classification (NCBI taxonomy): domain Eukaryota; kingdom Metazoa; phylum Chordata; class Mammalia; order Dasyuromorphia; family Myrmecobiidae; genus Myrmecobius; species Myrmecobius fasciatus. The sequence continues at coordinate 31,633 of JAJPUD010007900.1, read as the reverse complement.
CCATCATAGCCAGACCCTTCTGTTTTCCACTATCTCACATATTGGACAACTTCGGACTTGAGGAGCTCACCTTCTGATGTCACATCTTTTAGCATTTTAATTCTGTCCATAGAGTTTTCTTGGTAGAGATATTGGAGTGGTTTGCCATTTCCTCTCCAGTGGATCATCTTTTGTCAGAATGCTCCACCATGACCTGTCTATTTTGGGTAACCCTGAATGGCATAATTCACAGTTTCATTGCACTACTCAAGTAGCTCTTCTCCACAACAAGGTAGTGATCCATAAGGAGTCATCTTATTTTACAGAAATGGAAACTGAAGCCAAGAGAGATTGACTTTCAAAGTTTTTTTGCCTTCTGTCTTAAATGCAGCCTCCATGGAACCCCACTTCATTACTGTGATGAGCCTTTAATTCAATTTAGAAAACCAGACTGGTTGTCAGTCTTGCCTTTTAGCCTCCAGTCTTCCATTAATTCTTTATATGACTTTAAAAAAATCATTTACCCTTTTAGGTCTACTTATTTTATTTGTTAAAAGAGAGACTTTACTAGATGCTAGAAGTTCAGAGGTACAGTGATACTCGAGTTTAGATATTGATTGTTTGTTTTCAATAAGACAACTGTTGCTCCTTGGTAACTTTTACAACTTGCTTCCAGGTACTTTGTGAGGGATTTTATTCCTAAAAAGTCAACTTCTCTCCTATATCAGTCTTATAAACCTCTTCTTCCAAATCTAATCCCTTCCCTCTAAACAATACACTCCCCCTCCCTCTCCAATAGTGAAGTTTATGAGATTCCTGAATCAAAACTTCTCCAAAGGTGATAAACAGCAATAAAATATTTGTTGATAAGTTGATTGATTGATTGTCCAGGAAAATAATTCTAAGTTCTATACTCTGTGTCCATAAGTAAGACAAATTAAATTTTTAAACTTAATTTTTTCCAAAATAAACCTCACCTATATTTGAGCCAGTGGTTCAAGGATGCATGTGTCTACCATTCTGAGTACTTCATGGCAGAAAGTACCACTTTTGAAATCAAAAGTGGTACTTTGAAACCCAGCTTCATTGCCCTTGCCATCCTTAAGCAAGCTACTTAACTTCTTGAATCTTCAGTTTCCTCTTCTATAAAGTAAATAGGTTATCAAGACCAGCACTTGGAGCCAGAATGATCTAATTCATCTACTAGTTTTGTATAACCATGTTACTGTATTTATTTGAGCCACCAGTTCTTCATCTGTAAATGGAAATGATTCCATTTGCAGAACGTACTTCAGGGAGATGTACAAATCAACTAAGGAGAAGTATATGGAAGCATTTTATAAGCTTAGGTGTTCTATATAATAATTCACATGTTAACTGACATAGTGGTTAGAGCACTGAACTCAGTCAGGAATACCTAAATTCAAATCCTGCCTCAGACATTTGCTAGTTTTGTGACTCTGGACAAGTCATTTCTCTTAAACTCAGCTTTCTCATCTGTAAAATGGGGATAATAATAGAACTTACCTCGCAAGAACATTATGAGAATTAAATAAGATAACATACATGCAAATTTTAATTGCTATATTAATTTGAGCAAATCAGCAAAGACCCTACCTTGGTATTGGTATGAAAGGTAAACCATCAAAGTTCAAAATTTTTTAAATAATTATTTTCTCTTATAAGAAGCATTGTTTAACAGTTCATTAAAAGATTAACTGAAGACTCACCGTTATTTTTGTCCCACAGCCATCATATGGTATATCAAATATAAAATAGCTTGAGTTTTCCCTAGGCAAACAGAATGAATTATTCAAGGGAAAATGCAATGAATTATAACCCAGAACTTGGAGATAGTTTTTCCTGATGGTGGCTATCATTTGATCTTGCAAGCATACTAGAGCTGTTGGAGAGCAAAAGATAAAACTCCTGTTAGTGTATTTAGGTGTATTGAAACAGGTAATAGTTATTCTTCTCAAAGGAATGATGTAAACAGTGAGACAGTCAATTATATCTGTTATGGAAATTTTATTGCGTGCAGCATTAAGAACCAGAAACACATGAGCAAGTCTCCAACATAGTGAAAATGTATTGCTGCAAAATCATAATGGACAAAAATCAGTCTCTGAGAGAGAAAAAGGATAAGAGCTTGGCAGTATAAGTACAACCCTGCATTATAGCACCACCCCTTGGTGTACATTTATATAACTTATTTGGAAGGCTGTTCAAATATATGCGCCCCATGGTCACAAAATACCACAGCCATAGCACTGAAGGTATTTTTCAGGACCTGATCAATTAAATTCTCATAGTATCCTGGTGAAGTCATGAGATATTAATAAACCTTTTTCATAAGGAAATATCAGTGAAACAAAAAAATTCACCATTCAAAGAAAAGTACAATTCCCTATATAACCTGAAAACTCACTATTATCCTATTCTTAGGAATTTAAAATGTAACTTTGTTGGTTTAGTAATGATGAACCTGTCATATCAAAATTTTTTTTCTGTTGCAAATAGTTCCATGTCAATGTTTTTAATGGGTTATTAAGACATACATATTTGAGCAAGAACTCAAAATTAATTTTGACATCATGGAGGACAGCCATGATGTCTACAAACACTCCTCTAGTCACCATTGCAATCAGAATGTTGGCTTGCATAAAGCACAATGATTCCTATGTTCACATTAGGTTGTCCTTTGCTATCTGCAAGAGTAAATACTCTTTTCAAAGAAGCATCATTTACTTCCAGGGAATAACATTGTACCAGGTAATTTTTTTCCTGGGTTTTTTTCATCTTTCACTAGAATCTTATTGTGAAGCCACAGTTTGATAAGGATTTTTGAGGACCAGCCAACCTAAGTTTATCTAGGATTATCACCAACTTTTTGGCTTCTAGAGAAGGAATTCTTTGGCCAAGTTGACCCAAGGAAGAGATAACTGATATCTATTCCAAAGGCTGTATTAATATCTGTAAAATAACTACAGAATCAGGAGGCAGACCTTAAGTACATGAGGATAAAAAGGGGAAACTTTTTGAGAGGATTTATGGAAGAACATAAATAATTCTTGTTATTTGTACTGAATAATACAGCATGGATGGAATGAAATCTGAAATAATAAAAGAAATATTCATTCTAGTGAGAGCATGGATCCATCAAGATACTGAATGTTTTTGTTTTTTTTCCCGGTGAGTTGGAAACAGTTCTGGACTGACAGTAAATAAGCTGGGATCTACTCTCAGTGATCTAGTGATCAGATTAACTAGCTATGGAACACTCTTCAAGCTTTTTTTTTCCTTTCTGAACCTTTCTTTCCCCTCTTTAAAGATGAGAACCTGGATTTTGTGAATTTTAATCATATGGTGAGAGCTGGAAGAAAGCTTTTTCAACAGTAAAATTGTTTTAACACCCTTATCACAATTTTCCATCCAATATATTAAACGCTAGGAAAAGAAACAGGGAAACCACAGTGTCCTTGAAAAGTGTACAACTCAATTAATGGCATTAATTTCAACTTCCCTATCCTTTATTTCACCTAAGCAAATTCATTTATTGAGAACTTAGTGGCCTGAGAGAGCTGATAAAAATCCCTAACTTCCAATCAGAAAGTGACAGAAGTAACCCCAAAATCTTAATTGGTCCCTCAACTCATCAATCACTTTGCTGAAGATGAAACTTACATGTGCCATTATCATTTAGTGTAGAATAGTACTGAGCCCGGAATCCTCTTTGAGTCACACTAACATCACTGATGAATCGAATGGACATAAAGTTTGATGTTGATGTAAAAGAACCTCTTCCTCCATTGCAAATACGTGAAATTAATGGGGATGTCTGGTAAGGCCCATCATAGACTTGAATATAATCATAGTTACAGCCTTCTTCCAGCCTAAAGAATCAAAGGCAAAGGATATCTTAGTTTAGATGTAGGAGGTCTGATCTCTTGCTGTCCCTACATCTGCTTTCCCCCTTCCTTTACTTTAGTGTCCCTGTCCTATCTTGCAGTTGCTTGGGAGCCTTTACTCGATCTCCATTATCCAGTCAGAGCTGTCCTACTCTAGCAGAGCCCCATCCTCTTGCTTCCCTTTCACACGCCCCCATCCCAAATTATATGTCCCTTTTTTATTTTCACATTCTACTCTCCAATTTCTCCATAACATAATTTTCATTGATAGGCACTAATGATTTAATAGCCTACCTTCCTTAACTAAGAATTTGTGTTCTGGAGAATACAAAAGAATAATTCTTAACAGCAAATTGAAATATAATTCGGGGTACCGAAGAAGAATTTTGGGATAAGTGGGTACTTCAAATCACACAAAATAGGGAACTGCCTTTACTGAAGGCCAGTCACCTACCTAATAAATCTAATAATGATTAGCAAAGCACCCCACATTTCCTTGTATCAAATTGACTTAAAGTTAAGAAACCATTTCCTCCTTAATCCTAATGGACATATGGCTCACTGAGTCCTAAGATTATAACCCATAAAACCATGCTAGACTAAACCAAGTCCACACTTAGATTGACTCACTTTGAGGACTTCTCACCCAGGTGATTATGGTCTTGGACAAGGGGGGAAAGAAGAAAGGAAAGGGCAACTCTTTCCACTGCAGGCGGAAACAATCCAGAGTTGCTTATCCCTGAATTTTATCCTGGAGGGTAGGGAGAGAGGATAAAGTAGCCCCTTAAAGAAGGGGATCCAGTAAAGAACACTGGCTGTAGCATATAAGAATGGCTGCAGGTCAAACTCATGGATGATGATTTCCTCATGCTAATTACAACTTTACCTTAAAATAACATGGTGGGGGGATAGGGGGATAATAGAGGACAAATGACTTAAAATTGCATTAATGGGAGATACTGTGCCCAATTTGAAAAACCATTGAAAAATGCAATCAGAAAATCAAAGTTCCAGTTCTGATAGAGGAGATGCAACTTGAAATCTTATCTGCCTCAAGTACTGAGAAGTCATGCAATTTGCCCAGTATTTCACAATCAATATGTGTCAGAAGCAAGACTCAGGAACACCTAGATTCCTGCTGTCATCCTTCTACCTCAATTCCTTATGAGCTAGTGAGGGAGACACTAGACAATAGTAGTCTGGAAATTCTGCTTTAGCCCCTGTTATGACTGAACATAGTCCACATTCCCAGACTTTCCTTGGCTCTCTCCTTTTTATGCTGAGGTAGCATGGCATTAGGGGTCCTTCCATGTCAGTAGCAGGTTGAATAGCTATTGAGTAAAATCATCACTTACTGATTTGCTGCTGATTGACAGTGAGATGGGGAGAAATCATCACCCCTTATGTATTGGTATGCCCCATAATTATTCCTAGATGTCCAAGAGTACAAAATCTGTGCTTCTGGACCTGATTCTGTCCATTTTTATACTAAATATTTTGATTATATTGTCTTATATTTGGTAAAGAAGCTCTTCACTTACTGTACATCTTCAAATACAATGGTCACGCGGTAGTTGTTTGAGACTTCAATATTCCATACACAATTGGCATTGTTTGGATAGTTTCCAGGGTAATATGGGCTGGAAATGTGGCCTGAGGACTGGGAAAGGAATTCTCCACAAGAGAAGTTTGCTATAGGAACAAAACAGAAATTCAGGTCTCATTTTCTTGATTATAAAATAAGAATTAAAACCTCACCCTGTGTGTCTCATGGGACTGTTTGCAAGGATCAAATGAGATTGTGGATTTTAAAAATCTTTTAAAACTTCTTATTTTTATGGCATTTGGGACCAACTTGAGAAATCATGTGTTCTTTAATGTCATTGGAATTATTTTGGCCATAATATCATATCATTTATGAAATAAAGAACTATAGAAAATAGGTGACCACCAACCACCTACTCTTCCTCAGAATTCCCTTTTAGAACTAAGAAATTACAACTCTTAAGTAATTATATCCACAGAGCAAGGAGGAATATCTCTGATATAGGAATAGTAAAATAGGTCTGCTTTTCAGAACCACTCATGCTTTGATAAGGCAAATCCTAGGTATGCAGAGAGGTAGATTTTTTTTTTCTTTTTCTGTTCCCTGTCTCCACTGATTAAAGTGCTAGGAAAGAGAAACATAAATAGAAGAATTGATCAAAGCAAAAGTAATGTATTTTCTTTTTTCCTTTCTTCCTTCCTTCCCATCTTCCCATCATCTTCCCACCTTCCCATCATCTTCCCACCTTCCCATTGTCTTCCCACTGCCATCTTCCCACTACCTTCTTTCCCTCACTCTCTCCTTCCCTCCCTTCCTCCTTCCCTTTTTCCCTCCTTCCCTCCTTCCTTTCTTCCCTCTCTCTCTTTTTCTAACAACTTTCCTCCCTTTCCCTCTCTTCTCCCCTCTCCCTTTCTATCTTCCTCCCTTTTCTTCTCTTCTCCCCATCTCCCTCTCTTACTTTGTGATGATCAGCACTCCTCTCAATAACATGGTTTCCAAAAGTCAACTCTTGATAAGCAATATATTACCATTTCAGGAATTTCAAGGACTTTGAGGCCTTGTGGCACTCATCAAAATCCCCTAATTTGTTTGCTTATACAGATTGCCAAATCCAAACTAATTGTTTATCAATTTCTTTCCCTACCTACTCCACCCTAACCACCATCCCCACCAAAAAAAAAAAAAAAAAAAGACCATGCAAATTATCATCCCACCAGCTTTGGGAAGTATTTGGGAATAAATAGTATTAGGTTACTGATCTAGAAAGAATCTCAACAATTCTGAAGAGCATAACAAGAATCAAAGGTTATAATGTGGAAGAAAAGACATTCTTATGGACTCAAAGATATTATAAGGATCAAAAAAATTTAAATAATGGGGAAATTTACTGACAATTAGAGCTATCTTAAGAGCAGAATGAACAGCTTTAGAAGGCAAAGTTCCATACCTCTAGAAGGACTCAAGCAAAGATTGAATGACTACTCAAAGATGTTGCAGAGGAGATTCATGCTTCAAGAAAGGTTTGGCAATATGACTTCTGAGTGCATTACAATTCCAAGATTATGTGTGAGTATGCATGTGTATGCATGTATACATACATGTATGTGTATGTATATACACATGTGTGTATATGCATGCGACTGTATGTGTATTGTTTGCACACATGTATATGCACATGTGTATGTTTGTGTGTGTATATAAGTACTTCATAACCACAAACTGCTATGTGTATATAAATGTAAAGTGAAGCATACTATAATGGAAAGAATATTGGACACAACATCAAAAGATCAAAGTTCAAAACTTGGTCCAGCCAATTTGATCTCAGATATTTCCTAATTGTATTTCCCTGATCAAATCAGTGAACCTCCCTTAAAGTAATTTTCTTCATCTATAAAATAAGAATAAAAAAAGCATCTATACCTCAGGTTTGTAGTGAGGATAAAATGAGATTATATTTGTAAAACATTTTACAAACTTTAAAGTGCTACATAAAATGTTAGTTATTGTTATTATTACTGTTATTAGCTTTGAAGCTAACCATCAAATGACATTCATTGTAAAAGTACTTTATACATCTTTAAATACATATAAAATTAAATTTATTGTTATTGGTTTCTTATTATTTATTCTATAAATATTTTTCTTCCTCAATGTCATATTGGGGCATGGACTCCATAGTCTCACATTTTGTGTCATTTGAATTCAAGGTTCCAGTAGGGTTAGCTGAAAAGTTTTCAAATATGGGCCCAGGAATGGAGTGTGTGGCAAAGAGAATTATTCAGCATTGTCTTAGACCTTTTAGAAATTCATCTATATTAAGTCTTTCCTGATCCTCTCAACTTCTAGTGTTCTTCCTCTCAAATAACTGTCTAAATATAATTGTCTATGTATCTTTCTATGTTTGCTGTGGTCCCCTTCAGAATGTAAGCTCCCTGCAAGTAGGGTTTTTTTTTTCATTCTTTGTCTTTGTAACCTCAAGTCCTGGCAAAAAAATATAGATGCTTATTAAATGTCTATTGATTGATTGACTGATGCCAGTTAGAATGATTGTCTGGCATAGAGATCTCTCTACAAACCCAGTGGCATCTTGACACATGAAGTGTAAGTTTTATTTAATTTATTGAAGGCTTTTAAGCAATTATTTCAGACTGCAGAGTTTTTCATCTAATAGATGGGGAAAACAAATCCAAAATTCATTTATGATTTTAGATCCTAACAACCAGTTACATATTGCTTCCACGGTTCCAGAATGAGATAAAGGTGTGGCAAATTACAAAGATTCAAAGCAAGACATTACTAAAAACAAGGGAATATTTACCCAAAGGTTGGTTATTAGTCATGTATTTGAGAGTTTCTTAAGTGACCTGTGTAAGAAGATAGATTTCTCTTGTCACTTAGAACCTGGCTTTCTGTTGAAGTCAGAAGGAATGCATAGGATATAGTAGTCAGTCTAATTTTTATCTCATATTGATTCGAAAAGAAATCTTAGTACAGAGGAAAAAGATATCCATTTAGATTAGAGAAAATTTCTGCTTGGGTTGATCACTTAATTTGACAATAATCCAAGGACACCTTAAATCAGAGCCACAGATCATCTGTTTTCATTGACGGGCATACTTGACAGGAAATCATGTACATTTACTTTACTTGCCTCAAGTATTATTAGAATGTGGAGCAAAATACCATACAAATGAAGATGCTATTGAAACTGTGAAATTCTCAAATAAAATTTGCAGGGAAAATGATCCCATGAAAGTTGCAAGAATTTGGATGATATTGATGGAAGTATTTTTTATTTAAAAGACAGGGGAGGCCTGATTTTATTTGGTCATATAACAAAAATTGTGTTTCCCTTTTGTTGCCATGCATTATGCACTAACAGTGGCATTTGAGCCATGAATCTTGATTAACTGAAAGTAACTTAAAGATAGAGGCTTAGTCCACTCTTGAATAGGTAAGTGGTCAAGGGATATGAACAGACAATTTTCAGATGATGAAATTAAAACTATCTCTAGTCATATGAAAAGTTGCTCCAAATCACTATTGATCAGAGAAATGCAAATTAAGACAACTCTGAGGTACCACTACACACCTGTCAGATTGGCTAAAATGACAGGAAAAGATAACGATGAATGTTGGAGGGGATGTGGGAAAACTGGGACACTAACACATTGTTGGTGGAACTGTGAACGGATCCAACCATCCTGGAGAGCAATGTGGAGCTATGCTCAAAAAGTTATCAAACTGTGCATACCCTTTGACCCAGCAGTGTTTCTACTGGGCTTATATCCCAAAGAGATCTTAGAGGAGGGAAAGGGACCCACATGTGCAAGAATGTTTGTGGCAGCCCTTTTTGTAGTGGCTAGAAACTGGAAACTGAAGGGATGCCCATCAATTGGAGAGTTGCTGAATAAATTATGGTATATGAATGTTATGGAATATTATTGCTCTGTAAGAAACGACCAGCAGGACGATTTCAGAGAGGCCTGGAGAGACTTGCATGAACTGATGCTGAGTGAAATGAGCAGAACCAGGAGATCATTATACACAGCAACAACAAGACTATATGATGATCAATTCTGATGGACATGGCTCTCTGCAACAAAGAATTGTCTCAAACCAATTCCAATTGTTCACTGAAGAAAACCATATACACCCAGAGAGAGGTATATGAAATGTGGACCACAACACAACATATTCATGATCTCTATTGATATTTGTTGCATTGTGTTGCCTTTCTCTGATTTTCTTTTTTTTTTCTTGTAGATAGGATTTTTCTTGCACAACTTGTCAAGTATTTCAACATTATTGACATGTAGTGGACTTCCTGCCATCTAGGGGAGGGGAGAGGACTGGGGGTAAAAGTTGTAATGGAAAGCTTTGTAAAGATCAATGCTGGGGAACTACCCATACATATGTTATACAAATAAAAAGCTTTAATAAAAAAAAAGATAGAGGCTTAGTTATTTCAGCTAAGTTTTCAGATTCCCTGCTAACTTGATTATATATTTAAGTGTGAAACTTAATGTTTTGCTTTTTAAATTGGGATTGTTGTCCTAGGACCAGTCTTGCTAAGTTTGGAGAGACTTACTTCTAGTATGTTGTCAACCTCCACTCACAAGCATGTCCATTAATGGGTGGAAAGGTCTGAACTGGATCACTGGAAGGAATTACACACTGACAATTTCAGGGACCACTGATATATTGAAGCATATTGTCACTATTGGGAGAGAAGGGGAGAATCCCTATATAGATTGGAATATTGGGCCATTATTTGGGGAAATCTTACCTGGAGTCTACAAACACACACATATGTGTGTTTATGTGTTTGTATGTGTGTATATATATATATATATATATATATATATATGTATCTGCGTCTCAATATAATTGGTTTCTTTTGTAATAATAAATATTATTTTTTAGGCAATTAAAAACAGTAATTTGAGAAGGGGTCCACAGACTTCACCAAACTATTAAAGGGTTCCATGACACAAAAAATAGATTAAAATACTTGGACTAGTTTATCTTTCTAGGTCTAAGAATTTCTGACTGTACAGATGAGTTAGCTAACATACTTGTAACTTCTAAAGCTCCCATGCACATCTATTTTGGTCACTATATTAATAATGATAATTTTGATGATATTATATAAAACATTTTTATAGTGTTTACAATCTACTAGACATTGTATTAGATGCTTTAGCTACACCATGCATTCATTATTCTCATTGCTTCTGTCACTGTATCACATAACTTAGAAAGGAGAAACATGTAAAGTAGATAGGCAGCAAAAGTATCTGAATTACTCACTTGAAAAGACAGGGATATTCCACTTACCTGTCACAGGTAGGTTTGTTGTGTAGCTAGAAGTTGAATAATAACCTGTTGATACAGATTTTTAATAAGTGGATTAATTTTGCTGCAGAACACCCAGGAAACAACCTGAAAACACACTGTGTTTCTGATGCTTTGGAGATCTTTTAGACTCTCATTCTAAGATTGTGAAACAAACAAAGCTCCAGCTATATACTGATGAAATCTCAACAAGAATACTTAATTAGGTCCTGGCAATACTCTTAAAAGGGATTTTGGCAGATGGCAAAATTGAGGCGGGAGTCAGGTCTAGGGAACAGAAAGTTAAGCACCAATATGAGGGACTAAATGAGTTTGCGTCAGAATAGAAATGAAGAAGCTGCATTCTAGAACTTCTCCTTCCTTGGTGCGCTCCACAGGTATCTTAAGGAGAGATGAACAAACTAATCAAGCTGACCAAAGATAGCTCCAGCAGCCCCACTGATTCAGTGAGTTCTTGGATCTTTTCTATTTAAGAGAAGGAAACTCATAAAATTGTTACCTGGGGCCAGGTATCCCATTACCACAGTGGTAAGGGTGATTTAGAATGATGAGGAAAGAAAGAAAATATCCATTAATAGATAATTAATTATCTAGCACCCAGGGAAAATCAAATTAACTGTTGGACTGACTGAACATTTTTCATTTTCCAGCAGTTAATTTATTATTAACCTAATTTCTCCAAAAAACAAAACAAAACAAAACAAAACACCTACTCCTTTCTTTTCTGCCTAAAATGTTCATAGTAAAAAGGGCATTAACTTAATTGACTTATAATGAAGCAGGTGCAGCAAGTTAGGACTTGTACAGCAGAAATGTCAAGCACATTAGCCCACAAACTATATTATTGCCAGCAAGATTCCCATATGTAGCTGGAATAAGATTAAAATAAAATTAGGAAATATTTAACACAATAAATAAAAGTACAATAGAGCATAATGTTAGTACATGATTTTCTGAACCAATAAGTAGCTCATAGGGATCTTTATATGTATTTTATTGACCCTGTTATGGGTCAGTTTTTAAGGTTGGCACCAGTGATGTATAGCAAACATGCATACATGTTTCAAATAAGGACACCAGATGACATTTATTAAATCACATGTACAAATCCATGAGCTTTCACAACTTCACTGATTGAAATGAAATGAAACTGACTTTAAGAAAAATTTGACCGAACTCACACATCACAACCAGTGCTACAAGTTTTAAAGTAGTCATCTTAGGATGCTATATATTTATTCTAACATTCCTATTAGTCTCCCTAAATTGTTAAGTTGTTAATATTAACCCTTGGGAATTCAACACATCAGATATCAAATTCATTATCATCTCTCCCAAACTGGTTTATCTTTCCATCTGCCGTTTTTCTGTTAATGCTACCATATTTCCTGTAATCCAGACTCTTTTGTAGAATTCCCTTTTGCTCACCCTTCTTCCTCCTTTCATCTGTAATATGTGTTATCTCTGATTTTTCCCTCTACTCCTACCTGTTCCATCCTAGTTCAATTCTTCATTAACTCTTTACCTGTACATTTACAATAGCCACTTAATCACTTCTAATTGATCTCTGGCTATGTTTTTTTTTGGTTGTTGTTGTTGTTTTGTTTTGTTTTTCCCTCACACTAATCTATCCATCATGTTCTACTGGTAGGTTAATCTCATGAAAACATAGATCCCATTTTCCACACATCTCCAATTGCTTTTCTTCTCTCCCTCTCCTAAAAAATAATAAAAAAACAGCAACTTTCAAGAGCTCACTATTGCTTATAAAAAAAATTCCATTTGGTGTTCTAGATTTACCATGGTCTGAGTCCAACCTACCTCTCTAATTTTATGTTCCCACAAAATGGAGTTTAGCATAACTATTCATGAAACTTTCCTACTTTTCTTCATCTATGCCTTTACTCATAGTATGATTCACACTTTGAACATCTTTTTCTCCAAGATCCCCTATCCAATTTGAATCTTTCAAAGACCAATTCAAAAGTCACCTCCTTTATTAAGATTTCCCAGATGCTGTCTAATCCCAGGAAAATAATTAATCTAGAAGTATTCAACTCCTCATCCCAACCTCCATAACACTATATCTCCTACAATACTTTCATACTCTACTTTGCACAACAGTTATTTATGTTTGTTTTATCTCTCTTATTATATTGCAGTCTTCGTAAGGGAAAGGAATATGTTGTATTCTCCCCTACCCTCTACTATGAAGTTTAGCACATAGTAGTTTTTCAGTAAATATATGTTAGATGAAGGATTGCATAAATGAAATGTAATTCTTGCTGAGGTGATTAAGAAATTATTAAGTACCTGAGCAGATGACACCAGCATCTTCATGGTGACCACAGTTATGGGAGAACCAGCCATTATTCTGACATTGCCAGAGGCTTAATTCATACCCTTTACACTGCACATTATCCAGGGTGATGGGTCCAAAACCTGCACCAAAGTAGGCATTTCCTGGGGCCAAAATGGCTGTTCCACACCCTAACTGTTGGCAGACCACCTGAGCATCTTGTAAGCTCCAGTCGTCATCACAAATTGTCCCCCAATTTCCATTGTGATAAACTTCAACACGACCAGCACAGGCATCAGATGAGTTTCTCAGTCTCAAGGCTGCATCTGTAAGAGACATGCAGCACAAGATAATTTTGACCTGTAGCAATTGGTCAAAAAAGGTCATCTAAAATTATATAAAATTCTAACTCCTCTCCTATTAAGTGGTCTTATTCACTTTATCCCAAAAGACAATTGAGCATAATAAAAATAATATCTCAGGAAATGTATTTTCTTTTCTGCTCCCCAGTTTTCTCATCTGTAAAACAGGGTGACTATATTAGATGATTTCTAAAGAGTCTTCCATTTCTAACATTTTATGATATATGCTCTACAGGAGAAGCATATAAACAGTGGGAGTTACTACTGGATGACATCTATGAATGAAAGACCATTATAGCTTTGAGTCTTTCTGCATTCTTATTCACATGGTAGATTATAAATGATTAAAAGCTCATTTTAGAAATTAACTGCTCTATCAATAAATATCAATAAAATATCAATCTCCGAAAGAGCCTAGATACTGGAGTGGTACTGTCTAATGATACTATCACCTTGTAGTGGTGCATTGCAAAAGATATCATATCAGTTGTAAATGACTTTTCCATTCTCAGTAATACAGTGATCCATGACTACTCTGAAAGATTTATGATGAAAAATTTTATCCATATCGAGAGAAATAACTAATTGTGTCTAAATACAGATTGAAGCATATACTTTCTCTTTCTCTCTTTTTTAAACTTTATTTTTCTTGAGGGATTTTTTAGGGGGGGGGAGATCTATGTTTCCTTTCACAATTTGACATTTATGGCAATGTTTTGCATAACTCCACATGCCCTTTCTAGATAGAGGTTGAGGGTGGGAATAAAGGAGAGAATCTGGACCTCAAAGTTTTAAAAACAAATGTAAAAATGGTTTTAAATGTAATTGGGGAAAATAAAAGTATTTTTAAAAAGAAGATAAAAATAAAGAAAAAGAAAAAAAACAGAAATCATAACTGACTTCTAATCCAATGAGAATTAAATTCATTACTTCTCTTAGACATAAATTTTGAGAAGGATGGTGACTCTGCTTTGACTTCTCTGAACATCTTAGATGTGAATCACCAAGCAGGAATTTGATGAATTTGGTCCATTTATTGATCTCAGCAAATACTTTTAAATACATTGCCAGCATGTACAGCTAAGACCACATATAAATTAATCATAAAGTTTCTCTAGCTAATATACAATACCATATACTAACCTCATGAAAATGGCATAAGATGCCTTCTCAACAAAGCTTTACCTTGGGGAATATTATAGCTTAAAATGGAAAAATCCCAACTCTTCTAGAAGGGAGTAAAGTGTAAACTTTTTGGAGGCTTGAGCTATTGCATAATGATCTTTGGATTCCTTATCACAGTACCCAGTGCATATAGTCAGATGTCTATTGAATTTAATTGTATGAAAAACCAGAATCACCACAGTCAAAACATTGAAGATTAAGACTAATCAGGGTCAATTGGATATCTTCATCATGCCCTTCAAAGTATTCATAAAAAGCAGCAAGGTTGGTCTCAGAGATAGGAAGATCTGGATTCAAGTTTTGCCTCTGACATATACTCACTGAGTACCCTAGGCAGGCTGCAATCTCTCAGGGTCTCCAGGGAGCTGACAATTGATTGCAATTGCTGATCTGATTAGAAGTAAGTGGTCAGTAGAAAGAACACCAGGAGTCAGGAAGATATGAGTTCAAGTGCCAATTCAAACACTTACTAGCTGTGTGATCTGAGCAAATCACTCAATCACTATTCACCTCAATTTCCTCATCTGTAAAATGGGTATAATAATAACACCTACCTTTCGATTTTGTTGTGAGAATCAAATTAGATAAGAATTGTAAAGCACTTAGTGCTTTCAATGTGCCAGGAGTAAAGCTATGAAAGTGTAAGTCATCATTGTTATTACCATCACCATCATCATCATTGTTAGTATCATCAATCATCATGATCACTATCTACATTGGTAATGGGGATTCCTCAAGGGGAATTTCCTATACCAAAGAAATCATGGGTCCCAATCCAAAACCAAAACACTTATCTGCAAGAACTCCATATTCATGTTTGTTCTAAACTGTATTTAAAATCAAACATTTTGAGACCAAGATAATGAATGTTGAAGTTGGAAAGGTCCTTAACAACCATTTAATCTCTTACTTTCATTTTATAGAGGAGGAAACAAACTTATAAAGGTGAAGTGAAACATCTAGTTAATGTGGGAACCAGGGCTAGAACCCAGGAGTAATGACTTCTGCTGTAATACTTCCAGGTGGACCCCATCCCCACTATACCACTTGAATCTAAATACAGGAAAGAAAAGGAAAGTATGACTGTAAGATATCCTTTCCCCAAAATGGTCTCTTGGGAGTGGCCATGCTTAAAAAAAAAAAAGACAGCTGGGTGAGCAGGAGAGAGGTTGTTACAGACCTACATACAAAATCAATTTTTCTTGTTTATTCTTACCTCTTGGGAAAGAGTTAAACCAAGCAGAAAATCCTATATTGTTAACAAAGGCATCACTGACAAAGCGAACAGTTAATCGGTTGGAGGAAGAGGTGAATATTTGCTCGGTTTGTTTGCAAAGTTTTGCCAGTAACCAACCATTCAGTGGTCCATCAAAGATTTCAATATAATCAAGAATGCAAGAATCATGTGGCTCCAATCTGAAGAGGAATATTTAGAACATAGCTTATCAGAATTTTAATTCTAGAAAAACTGTTAGTAGCTCTGAGACCCCACATCAAGAGAGTAGAGAGAAAAGAATCTTATAGTACAAGACAATTCATTAAGCTCTGCAAAATTATTCCCCAACAAATTCTTCCATATGCTAGAACATGTCAGATTAAGGAAATAGGTGGTTTTTCATCTTCTCAAAATTATATATTCTACTGGAAACTGAATGGATGCCCATCAATTGGAGAATGGATGAATGAATTATGGTATATGATTGTCATGGAATATTATTGTTCTGTAAGAAATGACCAGCAGGATGATTTCAGAGAGGCCTGGAGAAACTTGCATGAACTGATGCAGAATCAGGAGATCATTGTACACGGCAACAAGAAGACTATAGGATGATCAATTCTGATGGACATGGCTCTCTTTAACAATGAAATGTTTCAAACCAATTCCAATTGTTCAGTGAAGAAAGCCATATACACCCAGAGAGAGGGATATGAATGTGGACCACAACATAACATTTTCGTGCTCTCTATTGATGTTTGCTTGCATTATGTTTCCCTTCTCAGATTTTTTTTCTTAAGATCTGATTTTTCTTGCACAGCAAGATAACTGTAAAAATATGCAAATAAATATTTGATTTGTCAAGTATTTTAATATAATTAACATGTAGTAGACTTCCTGCCATCTAGGGGAAGGGTGGGAGATAGGGGGGAAAATTTTGTAACAGAAAGTTTTGCAAGGGTCAATGTTGGAAAATTACCCATACATATGTTTTGCAAATAAAAAGATTTAATTAAATGAAAAAAGTATATATTATAGAACTTATTTCTTAAAATAGCACCATATTCATTTACATCCTCCCCACCTTGGTCACACATGTGAACACACAAACGCACATGCACACACACACACACACACATGCACACATCGCTTTCACCAGATTTTTTTTAACACTATACTGAGAGTCTGTGTTTCTTCTTATACAGGCCTTCTAAGCTGAAGCTGTGGCCCCTCATTAAATGAATACTCTTCCCTTCTGCCAGGATGCTGTAGATGTGAGCAGCGAAAAGCTCCTTCAGAATGGATGAAGCCTTCAGAAGACTATGTAAGGCCAATAAGAATGGGTATAAATAATGGACAATTCTTTCACTGTTTCTTTACAACCAGTTGATTCTCAGCTACTCTAACTCAGGTATGGAAATTTCTGATGTGCCTCTATTGACAAATGTAACCTGATAGGTTAGGAAATATGTATGTGCATGTGAAGAGCTGTCCCAGTCCTTATCTCTCTTTAGTTCCAGACTTAAATATTACCTTTTGATATCTGTAGTTTAATGTACAGTGATAAAAAAACCTCTTTGAGTTGCTCAAAAATAAGGACCAGTATATCATATTATTCCCATTGTGACCAAACCCTTCAAAACATTAGGAAATGGCCCATTCTTGATTCTTTAAACTCTAGCCAACACTCCTTATCTATTCCTGCCTACAAGAAGATTCTGTTTAGGATGCAGAATCTGGTCCTACTATCCTTATAAGGGAGTCACTTCTAAACCTAGAATCCCATAGGCTTATTCTTTAATTACATGATCAAAGATTTATTTACTTAAAGGATCTCTGCTTCCTATTTGATATATTTCTCTGACAACTTTATTTTTTCCTCTTGTTCCATTTGCTTTTTGTGTAAAAACAATAAATTGGTTATTTAGCCAAAGATGAAGATCAAAGAAAGAGCACTGTATTTATGGGCAGAGATCCTGGGTTTCCATCCTAGTTCTTCTATTTAGTACCTATGTGACCTAATCTCTGAATCAGTTTTCTCATTGTTAGATGAAAGGGTTAAATGAGATGACCAACCTGCCAGAGCTGCTGTGAGGATCAAATGAACTAATGTTTATAAAGCATAAAGTGCAGCACCTGGCACATAAGTGCTATATAAATGCTAGTATAATTATTTTTTAACCATCTTAATATATTTTGTTTAGTCTTTTTCAGTAATATTTGAGTTTTCATGACCCCAAATGCAATTTTCTTGGCAAAGATACTAGAATGTTTTGCTATTTCCTTCATTTTATAAATGAGGAAACTGAGGCAAGCATTGATAAGTGACTTGTCCAAGGTCATACAACAAGTAAGTATCTGAAACCAGATTTAAACTCATTCCAGACCATATGTGTATATTAATATGTGTATAATAATATGTATTAGTTAATACATATTATGTATATGTATATATAATATAAAATGTGTACTGTATGTATATGTATATATAATATAAAATGTACCTATCAAAACCCATCATTCAGAGAGTAGAATTGTGCACATGCTTGTGACTGTATGTGTATACGTGCGTGTGCATTCAATGGGCATCACAGTATTTGTGGATCACTGTTGTCTTACTTACTGTAGATAATTGAAGGCCAAATTTATCCTGGAAGCATAATGCACTTCTATCTCCCAGATGCAAGTGATGTTGTTTGGGTAGTTTGAAGGATACGAAGGACTTGAAAATGACCCAGATGCATTGAAAAGGAAGCCACCACAACTAACTGGACTCGCTACAAGAGAAAAAGAGAAAGAAAGCAGACATTTCCTTTGTGGCACCTGTGTAGGAAGTCTATTTGTTTTATCCTCCATCCTCTTTCCCATTATGGGGAGAATCAGTGGATTCACTGGAACAGAGCAGACTTTAATAACTCTTTCACTTTGCACATGAAAAAATTGAGACCCAGAGAGATTAAGTGCCTGGCCCAAAGTGACACAGATAACAACTATCTAAGGAAGGATTCATACCTGGGTTTCTGACTTCAAACTCAATGTTCTTTCCATAACATCATGTTCACTTCTTTATTGTAATAAATAAAAGAAATTAATAAAAAGCCATTTTTTAATTTTTTTCAATGAGATAAACATGAGACAGTCATGGCATAGTGAATAGAGAGGGACTTCAAAATCAGATAGACTTTGGAATGTTCTGATGCATATGGAAAAGTAATGTAACTTCTTCATGTTCTAATAAAACCTTTAAGACTATAAATTAGAGAGATTATGTCAAACTACATCTGGAAGGTCCCTATATCAAGACAATCACAGGTCTAGTTCCTAACCCTTATGGCTATAGGTTACCCTGACAAAGGAATTATGAAAAGACTACTATAAAATTAACAGAAATTCTGTAAACCCCCTAAATTATATTTTAAAAAATCATAATGGTACCCAAAAAGACCTAGCATGAAATTAAGACAACTCTGAGATACCACTATACACCTCTCAGATTGGCTAAAATGACAGGAAATGATAAAGATGAATGTTGGCAGGGATGTGGGAAAACTGGGACACTGATACATTGTTGGTGGAACTGTGAATGGATCCAACCATTCTGGAGAGCAATTTGGAACTATGTTCAAAAAGTTATCAAACTGTCCACACCCTTTGATCCAGCAGTGTTTCTACTGGGCTTATATCCCAAAGAGATCTTAAAGGAAGGAAAGGGACCCACATGTGCAAGAATGTTTGTGGCAGCCCTTTTTGTAGTGGCAATAAACTGGAAATGCTGAATGGATGCCCATCAGTTGGAGAATCGCTGAATAAATTATGGAATATTATTGTTCGGTAAGAAATGATCAACAAGATGATTTCAAAGAGCCCTGGAGAGACCTACATGAACTGATGCTAATTGAAATGAGCAGAACAAGGAGATCATTATACACGGCAACAAGATTATATGATGATCAATTCTGATGGACATGGTTCTCTTCAACAATGAGATGATTCAAACCACTTCTTGTTGTTCAGCAATGAAGAAAGCCATATACATCCAGAGAGAGGCCTGTGGAAACTGAGTGTGGACCCCAACATAGCATTTTAATGCTTTCTGTGAATGTTTGCTTGCATTTTGTTTTCCTTATTAGATTATTTTTTTTCTCTTTCTAGATCCGATTTTTCTTGTGCTGCAAGATAACTGCACAGATATGTATACATATATTGGAATTATCATATATTTTAACATATTTAACATGTATTAGACCACCTGCCATCTAGGGAATGGGGTGGGGAGAAGAAGGGGAAAATTTGGAACAGAAAGTTTTGCAGAAGTCAGTGTAGAAAAAATTATTCATATGTTCTGTAAATAAAAAGCTTTAATAAAAAAAAATTAGATGACCTAGCATGTATATGATCACATATACAGATGCCTAGGTATCAGTTCTTATTCTTTCCTGGATGATGACAAAATATCAGCTGACCTTTCCCTAACACTTTAAGGTTTACAAAATACTTGCTTCCTTATACCCAGCCTGTGGTTTTAAAGTCAAGGAACATGAGATAGGGAAAAACGTAATGATGGGCCCAAAGCCTCACAAGTAGTCACAAGACTCTAAGGCAGGATTAGAAGACGAGTATCTTAGACTTTAGTTTTAAGATTCTATCTACTAAATAGGCCAAGCTAAACTTGGGAACAAATGAAATAATCTCCTAAATGCTAAGGCTATTTTTCTGCTTTCTATGTGTATCCATAACATCAAGAACAATACTGTATACTTTTTTTTATTTTCTTTCGGTCTAGATGTATGATTTCATTTTTTTTCGTATAATTCTGACATTATCTTTCGAAATTCAGTAAAATGGTAACTTCTACTCCAACAACTAAACTTGTATCTTTGATCACATGGGCCTTGAACTTCCCTGCTTCCATGATATTGCTTTTGACATTTTTTTTGTTAAAGCTTTTTATTTACAAAACATATGTATAGGTAATTTTTCAACATTGACCCTTACAAAGCTTTCTGTTACAAATTTTTCCCTCCTACCCCCACAGCCTCCCCTGGATGGCAGGAAGTCTAATACATGATAATTATGTTAAAATATTTGACAGATTGAATATGTGTATACATATTTATACAGTTATCTTGCTGTACAGAAAAGGAAAAAAAACCTGAGAAGGAAAACATAATGCAAGCAAACATCAATAGAGAATGTGAAAATGCTATGTTGTGGTCCAGACTCAGATTCCACAGGCCTCTTCCTGGGTATACATGGCTTTGTTCATCACTGAGCAGCTGGAACTGGTTTGAAACATCTTGTTGTTGGAGAGAACCATGTCCATCAGAATTGATCATCATACAGTCTTATTGTTGCCATGTATAATGATCTCCTGGTTCTGCTCATTTCACTCAGCATCAGTTCATGCAAGTCCCTCCATGCCTCTCTGAAATCATCCTGCTGGTTGTTTCTTATATCACAATAATATTCCATAACATTCATATACCATAATTTATTCAGCCATTCTCCAATTGATGGGCATCCATTCAATTTCCAGTTCCTTGCCACTACAAAAAGGGCTGCCACAAACATTTTTGCTCATGTGGGACCCTTTCCTTCCTTTAAGATTTCTTTGGGATACCTTTCCTTCCTTTAAGATTTCTTTGGGTTATAAGCCCAATAGAAACACTGCTGGGTCAAAGGGTATGCACAGTTTGATAACTTTTTGAGCATAGTTCCAAATTGCTCTCCAGAATGGTTGGATCCATTCACAGTTCCACCAACAATGCATCAGTGTCTCAGTTTTCCCACATCCCCTCCAACATTCATCATTATCTTTTCCTGTCATCTTAGCCAAATCTGACAGGTGTGCAGTGGTACCTCAGAGTTGTCTTAATTTGCATTTCTCTGATCAATAGAGATTTGGAGCACCTTTTATATGAATAGAAATAGTTTTAATTTCATCATCTGAAAATTGTCTGTTCATATCCTTTGACCATTTATCAATTGGAGAATGGCTTGAATTCTTATAAATATGAGACAATTCTCTATGTATTTTATAAATGAGGCCTTTATCAGAACTCTTAAATGTAAAGATGATTTCCCAATTTATTGCTTCCCTCCTAATCTTGTCTGCATTAGGTTTGTTTGTACAAAAGCTTTTTAACTTAATATAATCAAAATTATCTACCTGGTGTTCAATTAAGAGTTCCAGTTCTTCTTTGGATACAAATTCCTTCCTTCTCCACAGATCTGAGAGGTAAACTGTATGATTTCATTTTTATGAAGAAGTCTGGATGAGGAAATTCATTCTACTATTATAGACAGGGAAAGGAAACAAGCCTTCTATGCACCTGCCACCGTGCTAAATGCTTTTACAGATTTACCTTATTTGATCCTCACAACATTTGTGGGCAGTTTAGCCCTGAGGCTTTCAATGAATCAAAACTTTTGAGTTTTTTTTTCCTGGATCTTTGAAGAAATGGTGAAGCAGCTATAGCAAAAGCGGTATTTTTAATATAAAGTAAAATTGAAATTATCCTTTTTCTGGTCCCTTCAGATTCCTTTAGAAAAACAAAAAAGGGATAGGGGATTGAGCATCCAAGATGCTCAAATGATATCAATCAAATGATAATGATAACATTTTCTACTTATTTGCTAGGAGCAACATCACCAAGATTTCACTTCTATGGTTCAAGGACTTAAGAAAATGGAACTTACCAGAGGTTGTTGGATACCACCAATCTAAAAAGAGGAAAAAAATATTTTTAAGAAAAAAAAAAAGGAAGACATAGCCATGGTCCTGAAGTATGCAAACTTGGATAAGAATAATCTCTTAGAGTTCTTTAAGCTGATATGAAGCAACAGAAAGATGATCTAGTGGACTGATTTCTTTATAAGACCTTTGGTAAAAAAAAATTAATTTTTTTTGTTTAAGGATCTAGAACAATGCAAAAGTCACTATCTGTAAAATCATAGGATAAACAAATAAGGAAAGAACAGCACCTAAATGGATACACTTCAGAAAAAAGAGCTTAAACATGATTCATAGAAGGCAGAAAGAAATGATCCCTTGTCCATAATCTGATAATTTAAAATTATAGCAAAGGGGCAGCTAGGTGGCACAGTGAAGAGAGTGTCTACCCTGGAATCATAAGGATCTGAGCTCAAATCTCAGCTTTATTAGCTGTGTGATCCTGGACAAGTTGCTTAACCTTAATCGCTTCCAAAAGAATTAAATTAATTCTGACAGCATTTTATAAAGAATATTTTTGGCAATATTTGTACAACTAAAAGAATTATAATTATAACTCTCACTCAAAACAATGTAGCAATGAACAAACTCAGTCAATAGGATTAGATGAAAAATCTAAGACTATCAAAACTCCCTAGAAGGGTCAATCAGATGAATCAGATACTTTGGGGCTATAATTGAGATGATCTCAGTTCATGGGATATACAGCACAATAGGAGAAAAAACAAGACACCATCCTCCTAGATCACTAAGTAAAGAAAACAGGTATATTTAAAGAATAAAGCCTTGGTACTGAATACAAAAGGAACTTACTAGGGGTTGGTGGAATTGTTGTAGTGGCCTCTGTAAGAAAGATAAGATCAAAAGTTTAAACATAATTGTATTTTATAGATTACATTTTGTTGGGCAGGATGTAAAATGCACCAAAAAGTATCTCTTAAACAGTTACTATTAGTTATGCTAAACAATGGGAAAATGGAGAAAGCACCAAAAAATTGCATGCTTACAAGGAGCTTATATTCTTTTCAAAGAAAAATTAGCACTTTTTTATTATAGTTTTTTTAATTTTCAAAATATATGCAAAAATAATTTTCACTGTTCACCTTTGTAAAACCTTGTTCTCTAATTTTTTCTCCTTCTTTCCCCCAACCCTTCCCCTAGACAGCAAGTAATCCAATATATGTTAAACACATGCAATTCTTTTATATATATTGAAGAGCTTACATTATGATAGAAATGATGATGTACACATAATTTGGTCTGTAGGAAGATGACTTGCAGAATAGATGGGAGCTAAACTTGGCAGGGGAAATGGAGTAGAAAATCAAATAGGAAAGGCTTTTTCCTAAAATCTTGAAGATAGCCAGAAAAGCCAGAGGTAGGAAGAAGTGAAGAAGGGGAAAAAGGAATAGAGAAAGAAAATAGAACATTATGTGTAAGAAATGAGTGGCTACAGCTATACTCTAGCATGTGGAGAAAGGTAATTAGTAAAAAATTAGGAAGGAACCAGATTTGAAAGACATTTAAATGCCAGAAAATAAGTTTATTTGGATCATAGAGATGATAGGGAACAGAGGCATCAAGGTGGTCCAGTAGTTAAAATACAGGGCCTGGAATCAGGAAGCCCTAGGTTCAAAACTAGCCTAAAACCGATACTAGCTTTGTGACCCTGCAAATGTCATTTTACCTTTGATTTCTAGTTTCCTCAACTAGAAAAAGGGGAATAACAATAATGGTGGCATCATAGGGTTGTTGTGAGGATAGGATAATATCTTTAAATTGATTATCACATGGTCTGGAACAGGGTAAGTACTTAATGGATGTGTTTCTTCTACTTCCCTTCCCCCAAATGGAGTTATTGAGCAAGGAGTGACATTGTCAGATAAATACTTTAGGAAAATCATTAGAAAGGAACATAAGAATAAGCTGTGATTCAAAACAACAGGAGATATAAATTAACACTATTAATATGACAAGATAAGAACACCAAGTCTTTGAAAATGGTCAGGAAGGGTCTGTCAGATTCAACAAATTCTTTGGGGATATATTTAATAGAAGAGTTGTTAATACAAGTCTGAGCTCATTGAATGAATATTAATGTGAAGGTGAAAAGAAACCATCTCCTAGAGCATAAGAGTTCTTCCAGAAAAGAAACCAAGAGACACAATACCTGAGCAGATGACACTGGCATCCTCACTGTGCTGACAGTTGTGGATGAGCCACCCATTGTGGGGACAGTTCCATAGGTGGTTTTCATAGCCAGAACACTGCACATTATCCAGGACAATTCTGCCAGTGCCCTGACCAAATTGGGCATTTCCTGGAGCTGACACAGCATAGCCACAGCCCAGCTGCCTGCACACAACATTGCCATCGCTCAAATCCCAATCATCATCACAAACGGTGCCCCAGGATCCTTGGTAGAGCACTTCAACTCGACCTTGACATCTGTCTCCTCCATTCACCAGGGTCAAGGACAAACTGGAATCTAATACAAGGGAAAGAGGGGGAAATAATAATTCTATTTCAGTGTCCTTCCTCAATAATGAAATCTCAGGGCTTTTAGAGACTTACCTAAATAGCTCAGAAGGAGCTGAGATTGCTGAGGTGGGAACTCCCATTAGTAATGTTAGCACGCACACACACACACACACACACACACAAAAAAAAAAAAAAAAACACAATGAAAAGGAAAGCAAAGGGCTATATCAATCACAAAAAATATTACTCCTTCATTTGTATCTCAGGGATTCTACTCACTTCCCTAGTCAGAAACTCTGAAGACTGTTGAAATGTTCTGATTTTTATAAGATTATGAAGACCCCACTGGAATTTTTATTTCCATGTGCTCTGTGTCTCTACCTCCTTTAGGAACTTAATGGGCAGAACTTTCTCTATATAACACAAATCAGGTATTAAAAATGATCATTTGTTCATGATTATGCCTTTGTGCTGTCTGCACTTCAACTTGTGAATGTGATTAAAAAACTTTACAAAAATTAATCTGATTAATTTATGAAGGAGATATTTGAAGAAGGTTTAAGTGCAGAAGAGAAAAGAAAGCAAAATAAAGAGGAAGGGAAAGAAAAAAAATAAAAGAGAGGAGAGTGAAACAAGGCATAAAAAGCAAAAAAAAAAATAGGAAGCAAGTAGAAAGTACTATTTTCCTCCTGAAAATTATGAAATAAGCTTCTTTGGGAAGATAAGTGAAATCTGAGGGTTAAATTGGGCCTCTTGTTCCTTTTGTATAAAATGGCAATGACCTATCCATATTCAGAATAATTCCTAACTATAGTTTCAGGAAAGCATCTACCCCCACCAGAGACAATGAAAATTCTAATGTAGGAAAAATATATAAGGATTTCTTGATCTTAACTAGTATGACATAGACACCACAAAGTGAAACTCAGTGAAGATCTGCCTCTGGTCCAAATCTCGTCCTACAACAAGTTCTAGAACATAGTACAATGGCTGACACCAGGGAACATGGAACAAGGGGCAATTTATGGCTGTTTCACTAATGATTTTCTGGAGCCAAAAACATCTCAGCAGCAGATAAGGAAATATGAAGATTCTTGGGTCATGTGGTTGACACTATCTTCAAGATAGTGTCATCTTCCATCTCTCTATTTATATCTCCAATTCTGAATACATACCTTGAACACAGGAGGCTCTTGGATGTTGAAATAAATTGAATTTAACTGACCCACTTTGAAATGTATCAATGCTTTTCTCTGCCTAAACTCAGCAAATTCACAAAAAGGCAATGGAAGGATAGGAAAAATTACTGGTTTCATATGTTGTTGTGACTGTTGTACTGAGTACTTGGAAACATTGTTCTTCTTAGAAGTGAAATTCTAAGTGAAGTGAAATTAGAAGAATTTAGAAAGAAGAAATTAGAAGTGAAATTGAGAATAAATTCAATTCAGGGTGAAAGGGTGTTTCCTTGATTTAACTCCTTATATCCTACTTACTAACACAAATATAGCCACAAGAAAGACTTCCTTTAGAAGGAAGAAATAGTCTCTTAGGAAAAAAGAATTTTTCTGATCTCTGGACATCAGCTTTTTTTGTGGGAAAAAATGAGAGAACTAACTCTGATGCTAACAATCTGAAAATGAAGGCATTTCATTAATAAGCTGAAGCAATGAAAGGTTGAGAACATGCAATCTAAGGAAAGGGGATGAAGGAGAAGAGGCATCACAGAAAGGTAAGTGGAAAGGAGAACAGAAGAAAAGGGAAAATGACAGTGGGACATTTGAGAAACTGAGTGTGATTTTTCTTTCTAATTCTTTTGGAACATAATCCATTCACTTATCAGTTAGTTGCCAAAACACCATCTCCATCACAGAGGCATTGAACTGATCTTTTCTTTATGGAGACCTTATTGGTCATCCCATCTCAATTCTTGAACACGATTTAAAAATTTTATAAAACTTATCTGCTGAGCTGTCAAAAGAGTTATATGAAGAAGGAAAATGAGGGGATGAGGGGGAAAAGAAGAATGGAATGTCTAAACCAAGAGGAGGAAGGAAGGAGAAAGAAAAAGAATGAACAAACTAAAGAAAGAGAAGAATGAATGAGAGCAAGGAAGAAAGAAAGGAGAAAACTAAAAGTGGATAAGGAAAGACTTTTTGATCTCTAGCAAACAATGGAAAAAATTTTGGTGGATAAATACTTAACATCTGAAAGCTGCTTGGGACCATCCTATTTCTCTCACTTAAAAAAAGGATTGAGTGACTCACATCAAGAATAATTCCTGATTATAGTTTCAAACAAGAAGAAATCTATCTTCTCCAAAATTTAATGAGTACTTAGAAAGTGGGGGAGTTGCCAGAGCAATCCTTGACCCACACTAAACTTCCTTGGACAATTCAAACTCAATCATATGCATGACAGATTCCCTTTCATACTACAATGGCTGATGTTGAGGGACTGAAAAAAGATAATTGATAAATGGCCAAGAGTTACTTTCTGGACTCCAAAACTTCAAGTGGGTGAAATGTGGAGCACTTTAGGCCATCTAATAGTATTGTAATCAAGAATCTTCAAGTCCACATGGTTCATTCCATTCCAATCTGCACATATGGCATCAATGAAAAAGGCCATCTCCAGGTCCTCATTTCAAATCCCACTAGAACAAAATGACCATGTGGAAAGAACTTCTTATGATTTCCATCCCTATACATAAACAATGTGGGTCTTATGATTCATCCTCCAGATTGTTCTCATTTTCTCCTCGTGGTAATCAGTTTAAAACCCATTTTTGTAATATGCCAAAATGAGAATAATTTTGTCAGAAACAAATGAGAGGTTTCATTTTACAAGTGACACTATTGTGTTGAGTCTGGATCTGAAGCAAAATATTCTCAGAAATTAACTATATCAATCATTTCCAATGTAAGCGATAATAAAAATAATTAGGGGAAAGGCTAATACATAAATACAAATATATGTGTGTGCATATATGTATGTATTGATGTGAAATTTTCAAATTTGATGTGATTTGTATATCACATCAGGCTAGAGCTTCATAATTACCATGTGGAATTAGTTCTTTTATTATCCCTGTTTCAAAAAGAAATGAACCGATGTTCTAAAAATCCTACCTTTAAGAATCAATCAATTAAAACTTTCAACTGCACTAAAACTTTGAAATATCTAATATTCATTAGTAGTTTTTGAGGGTCCAGTCAATCAAATCTTTAGTTTAGACTAAAGAAAAAAAGCTTTGATACAGGATTATCCAACGAGAAAACTGCTTATTGAAAGGGAATTATTGAGTCATATTTACAAATATGATTTGAGCATTGGAAAGATGCCATCCATGTTCTCCTCTCTACCTCCTCAGTGCCTTACAAAAAGGGGTCCATATCCTAACTATGGATTAAACAAATTGTTCCAAAATAGATGATCAGCCACTTGAATCCTCTATGTCTCCACTTACCTTATTTTGTTCTTGTCTTCTTACATCATGCAGTCTCTAAGCAAACTAAAAATTTGTGGGGATAGTAACATATCAATTTTTATATGTATATCCACAGTGATAGTACATTCCTTGAACACTTGTAACAGTTACTAAAAGTATGTAAAATACATTAAATTGATATTTAAAGATGCTCTCATTTTTGTATCAACTCTTCTATGACTAAAACTCATTAGAGAATCACAAAAAGGAAATGGCAGGATAGGAAATATTACCTGTTCCATTTGTTGTTGTATGTAAAGGAGAGTCAGTAGTTGGAAAGGCTGTTGTTCCTAGAAGTGAAAAGTTCCAGGTCAATCTCATCTCAAGATTAGAGGGTATTCTCTCTAAGTCACTGCACATTTTCTGATTAATTACCACAAATACTGAAAAGGGAAGCACTTCATTATACAGTCATTTAGGAGAACATCATGTTGTCACATTCTGTGGGTCTGCTTGTTTTTAAAATAAGAGAATTGGACAAGTTATAAATAAACTGCAATTGAAGGCATTTCTTTAACAAATCTAAAATCATGAAAAGTTCAGAAATATGTTCTAAGGGAGAGGAAAAAAGGAGGAAGCAAAGCAAAGGGAAAGGGGGAAATGGGGCAAAAGGAAAGAGGAAAGGAAGAAGAAATAATGAGAGAAAGGAAGGAAAGACAAAGAAAGAAGGGGATGGTATGACAAGGGAAGGAAAGGGAAGTAAAGAGGAAGAAAGGAGAGAAAAGAAGGGATAAACAGAGAAGGAAATGAAAAGCAAACAAACTAAAGAAACAAAAAAGCTGATATTACAAACTTAAGAGAGAAGAAATTACAAACATCAGGTAGAAACCATAGTGATTATTCAATTAGCCTGAAAAATAAAACAGTAGAAGTAATACAATGTTTACAAATGAAAGGCTAAAAGAGGAGGGAGAGGAAGAAAGTAAAAAAGATCAGAAGAGAAATTGAAAAGAAGAAAAGAGACAACAGAAGATGACAATAGAGAAAAAATAGAGACAGATTTAAAACTGCACATGATAGATTAATCTTGATTCACATAATTTGTTAGAAAAGACAAGTTAGTTATTGCGTGAAAATTTTAAAATAAAATGTAGACATAGTAACTATTTATATGGAAAGTTTTATTTGGCAATATATGTAAAATTAAAAGAATAAAAGGAAAATTGCTAATTTGAAATAATTGAAGCCAGAAAGAATGTTGACAATGGGACAAAAAAATAGCACGCAATATAGAATCCAGGAAAGGTCAATGAGATGAAAGAAATATATGGAGGCTTCAAATAAAATAAAGATTCTTAACACAGTGTCTGTTAATCTCTCACATACTACCACAGAGGAGAAAAGCACCATTTCACATCATATGGTTTTCCCAAATAGAAACTCATGATATTGAATAAGAAAGAAACAGACTTACCAATAGTGGGTGTACTTGATGAACTGGCTGCTACAAGAGAAAGATAGTCAAATCAGATATGGACATGTTTTAGAGACAAAAGTCACAGATGGGAATAAGTAGTTAACATTGCTTGCAAAAAATCATGTGCATAGCACAAATCACAGTGATGAACAAGTTCACACAGTCAGGCACAGAACTTGAGATTTGGAAGGACTCCTAATGGCATACTAGGGCAGCTCATGATCACAGAAATCCCATTCCGGCAAATGTGGCTAGTGGTTGCACACTCACTTCCTTGGAGAAATCCAAGTGGGTAAAGGAAAAATGATCGATTTCAAGGGACGTCAACAATGCATTTGTGATGCATTTGGGGTCAAAGAAAATTGGCCACTATTAGCCACATAATCATCAACAGTGTCACTGCTGAATCTTAACTAGTATAACATAGACACCAGGAAGTCAAACTCAATGAAGATCAATGAGAGGTCAAGAACCAAGACGCAAGGGGTGTGAATAAAAGAAATGAGAAACCTGTATTTAAGACTCAGTACTTTCTCACTTTTGTGCTACATGGCTTTTGACAAATCCCTAAATATTTCTCAGGCTCAAGTTCTTCATCTTTAACAAGCTTAAGTAGGGAATGATTATTCAAGCTCTAGCCTTCTTTGACTCTAGCATCAAGAAACAAAGTGTCATCAGTGGAGTGTGTTTCTGTTCATCTGGGGGATCACCACATTACTATGCTTGATAATTGTACCATTGGGGAAGAGGAACATAACTGACCATTTCAAATTAAATTGCAAAGGTGTTTTCTAAAAGACTAATTCTGCTACCTACAGAGGACATACCATATTTTCTCCAACAGATGAAGATTTTGTTAGGTTCACAAGACTTTACCTATTTGTAATTTAAAGGAATATTCCTTCATTTGAGAAAAAAAGAAATTGGATTCAGAATATTTAGAAAAAAACCTGGCCTCTATGACTTCTTTTAAATTTTCTGGAAATTACACAGGGGACTGAGTGACAAGATGAGAGAATAATAAAAGGAGTGTTAGAAGTCATATTCAAAATTATCCACTTCTGGCCTCTTCTCTTTACCTATAAGGAAACTGATACACTGAATGATTAACTAACAAAAGTCAATGAGAGACAGGCAAAATTTTAATGCAATTCTCTGGCAATAAAATTAATCTTATTTTCTTCAGGGTTCTCCTTTTCTCAACAAACACTACTTCCAAGTGTTATTAGCCTCAGTGGAGAAAATAAGAGTAAGCTGCTCTTGGAAAAACAAACCACGTTCTCTCCTTAATTGCAGCAATCCCTGATTCCCAGTATTCCCCAACTCTATATAAATTGTGAACGTTTCTGGGCAAGTAGAAACTCTGAACAATCTCAGGACAAGAAAAATCTCAAATAGGAAGAAATTGTTCCTCTGACAAGATCCACTCCACGAAAGAAGAAGCAGCTACTTTCCGGGGAGACCAATACCTGAGCAGATG
Organism: Myrmecobius fasciatus; assembly: GCA_023553655.1. Lineage (NCBI taxonomy): Eukaryota > Metazoa > Chordata > Mammalia > Dasyuromorphia > Myrmecobiidae > Myrmecobius > Myrmecobius fasciatus. The sequence continues at coordinate 179 of JAJPUD010007900.1, read as the reverse complement.
ACACTGGCATCCTCACTGTGCTGACAGTTGTGGATGAGCCATCCATTGTGGGGACAGTTCCATAGGTGATACTCATTTCCAGAACACTGCACATTATCCAGTACAATTCGGCCAGTGCCCTGACCAAATTGGGCATTTCCCGGAGCTGACACTGCATAGCCACAGCCCAGCTGCCTGCA